>CM076580.1:1477872938-1478180438 GCA_034641835.2 Pinus albicaulis
AATAAATCAAAATAAAAAAAACTACTAATATATATAAGAAAATAAAAATTCAAACTTTGAAAAAAAAAATCAAATATAAAAAATATTTTAAAAAGACAACAAAAAAACAAAAGACAAAACTGTAAAGATATAAAAAAATTAAAATTAACTTGTATATATATATATATATCAAAAAATAATTTAAAAAATAGGAAAATATTAAAAAAGAAAACAAATAATTTAAGAAAAAAAATTAAAATTAACCAAAAAAATAAAAAACATTAAAAAGAATTTGTGTTAAAATGTTAATGATTTTCATGTTGATTTTGAAAAGTGAGCTTATTTTTTACACTTTAAATTTTCTGATGTATTCAGTGTGGATAACTTTTTTATTTTTGTGTTGATAATAAAACATTAAAAAAATAAAAATAAAAGAAACATGACAAAATACAAATTATATATATATATATATATATATAACTCAAACAAATATTAAAAAAAATAAAAACAAAAACAAAATTAATTTGTATAATTAAAAATTTAAACAAAAAATTAAAATAAATAAATAAAATTAATCAAAAAATAAATAAATAAATGGGGAAAGAATTTCAAAAAACCCATAATTTAAGGAAAGAAAATAAAAATCAACTTTAAAAAAACCATCAAAAACATTCTTTTTAAGTTAAAAAAAATGTAAATAATTAAAATTAAAATAATAATAATAATTTAAAAAAAAATTAAAAAAATAGTAATTTAAATTAATTAACATTTAAAAATAAAACAAAAAAAAACAATTTAAAAAAATTTAAAAATTAAATTAAAAATAAATAATGGAAGCTTTTTTTGCCTAGGCGGGCCTAGGTTCCCGAAATCGACCTAGGCCACCTTGATCATGGCAGCCCAGGCCCGAGGCCCTGCGGTCCTGGGTGACGAAGGTCGAGCTCCCTTAGCCTATCGTATGATGTTGTGACCTCCAAGATGGTCTTGTCTGAAGGCAACTCAATATCAAGGGAATCATGTGAAATTGATGGATTTATGGCTCATGTGGGTAGAATAGCCTGATCATATTCCATATCAGGATGGATTTTAGTACCAGTGTCATCAGGTGGTGGTGGGACCACTAAAGAGACGATCACTTTCACAAGAGGTGGCACGGTTCCCCCATGAGGTTCATCATCCTTAGGGTTTGATCAAGAATCAGTAGATCCAATGGATTCACCAGTGGTAGAAGAGATCATGGTAATGGTGATTGTTAATTCAGGTTGTCATTGATGTCAATATGACTTTGACTGAGATGAAGGTTGCACTATGACATATCACTGCACTAGTATATGATGACATTGTTGATACATGATGCTACATGGCATTAATAACAATGAAGAAACCAAAGAATGTAGAAGCCACGTTGCCCCAAACAATCCTCATACTGTCCCAAACTTTTGATACATAAAATTTAAGGACAGTCACAAAGAAAATTATGTTTATGTCATCTTGAAGGCAGCCTATCACAATGAATCCTAGAGCATCTGAAGAGGAATTTTTCCTCTTTCCAATGAGCCTTTAATTGCCCTGAAACTCCTAGCGGTCTGTGAGATATTGAATTCTTAAGTTTAAAAAAATATATTTGTTATCTAGCCGACCTACACTCATAGTTTCATGTCGCCCTCCCTCCAAAAGACGTGACACTTCATTCCAGTCGAAAATCACTATAAATATACGACTCAAACTTCATTTTCAAATCATCAATTTGGAAAAGATCAATTACAGAGACATACAACGATTCACAACTCGTGAACTAGGGACACCGAGAAGGATTTGAAGGGTTAAATCTGAAGGTTGGGTTATTCAAGACCTCGGTCAAGGAGAGCAGAGCTATAGAGGATACCTGAAGTGTAGAATACGTGTAGTGTAGACCTGAGTTTCTGACTAAACAGAAATTCGGAAAATATTTGAGCTCGGATAGAACTCAGATTGTTTGTTGGAGGATAAAGCTAATCTCAGAACTCAGATCATTTGCTATACCAACTCGAGTTATCTGCTAGAGTCACATAATTATAACACAGAACTCGGATCAATTAAACCAACCCTCGGACCTGTGTTATAGCCTAGTGTTAGGGCTCGGACTTGTGTTTCAGATTGTCCACATCACAGTCTCGGACCAGTGTTATTACAACAAAGACAAGTGTTATTACAACAAAGTCTAGTTTTAGGGTAGATACCTGTGGAAAGATAAGTGCAGTGATGAACAAGTAGACAGTGAAGAATTTTGGAATTGAAGTGCAGTGGTGAACAAGTAGAGAGTGAGTAATTTTGAATTGATTAGACAGTAAATAATTTTGGAATTAAAGTGCAGCGATGAACAAGTAGACAGTGAAGAATTTTGAAGTGATCAGACAATGAAGAATTTTGGAAGTGATTAAACAATGAAGAATTGTGTCAAGGATGTTCAAGTAAACACTATTCACATTCTCTATTAAAAGAAGACAAAAGGATTGGTGTCCTTGGAGTTGGTGCTCCTAAACACAAGGTTGGTGCCTTGAAAAGATAGGGTCGAAGCCTCATCTAAGTCCAAGTTGGTGCTTGGAAACAGGTTGGTGCCTGATTCATTGAAGCGTTGGTGCCCTCACACATCTATTGTACTCAATTATTTGAAAAGGGACTGAAGTTCTTATTAATCCTTAATAATATTATTATTATACACCTCTCTGTTTTTAATTGTGAAAAATCTAACTGGAAAAAATTAACAATTGAAAATAAATATTGATTCAGCCCCCTCTCGGTATTTCCAACAATTGGTATCAGAGCCAGCTTCTTCGTTATCAGCCTAACATCTGGAAGAAGGATTCTTAGGCACAATGAAGAACATGGAAGCAACAGGGAAACTACCTATCTTTGATGGAACAAATTTTAGTTTTTGGAAAAAGAGGATGTCCTACTATCTAATGTCTCTTGGTCCTGAAGTATGGCACTCTGTTTTGGATGGGTACAAAGCTCCCGCCAATATTCCAACTAATCAAGATGAAAGAAGATCCTACATTGCTAATGCCAAAGCTTTAAATTCCATCACTAGTGGAATTACCGATTCCAAATTTACGAAAGTCATGAATTGTGACTCAACCAAAGAAGTATGGGATAAGTTGGTTTCTCTATATGATGGGGACTCCAAAGTTAATAAGGCAAAGCTTCAAACCTATAGAAGACAATTCAAGAGTCTAAAAATGGATGATGAAGAAGATATTGCATCATACTTCCTCCAAGTAGCTGAAGTGGTTAACTCTCTTAAAGGACTAGGAGAAAATATTGAAGAAAACACCATTGTTCAAAAAATCCTGAGATCGCTTCCTGATAGATTTGACTCCAAAGTTAGTGCCATAAAAGAAATGAAAGACCTAGATACTCTCAAGATGGATGAACTTCATGGAATTCTTATTGCCTATGAGATGAGGAAAGGGAGCCCAAATTTCAAAGAAGCAACTTTCAAAGCCTCAAGATCTACAAAAGAAGGAAAAGGATGGAATTGCAACAACGATGAATCTGATACTGAAAACGAGTTAGCTCAATTTGTACGAAGACTAAAAAGGGGATCTAAGCTAAAAGGTAAGTACCCTCTTATTTGTTTCAATTGTGGAAGAATAGGTCATTATGCTGCAAAATGTCCTCATAAACATGATAGTGATGATGAAAAGGACTCTAAAAGAATTATGTACAAAAAGAAAGGGTTTAATAAGAAGAACTTCTCCAAACAAGATGAGTCTGATGAAGATGAATTTGTAGTCATAAAAAAGAAATCAAATATAAATATGCGTCATTACAAAGAAAGTGATGATGAATCAGATGAGGAAAGTAATTATGTTGGAAGCAGAGAAACGTTATTCATGGCATTTACAAATGTTGATGACTCAGAACTAGAAGATGAAAGAAACATGGATAGTTTGCTAATAAGTGCCATTGAAGAAAATGAGAATCTACAAAAGAAGATAATTTCTCTCAAAATATAAAGAGAGGAAGCAAAAACAAGGGAAGACTTCTTGAACATTAAGCTAAAAGAGAAGGATGATATTTGTGAAAAACGTGAAGTTGAAATAATATCTCTAAGAAAGGAATTAGAGCAAGTTCAAAGGAGTTGGCAAAGCTCTCTAGTTCTTGACAACATTCTTAATACTCAAAAACCTCAACATGACAAGTCTGGAATTGGTTTCATAGGAGAATCATTAAGTACAAAGAATAATGCCAGAAGTTATGATGATGTACTCTCTTGCCATCCAAAAGAAGAAAAGTCATCTCGTCAGGAACAAAGTCCCATCTCAAAACCAAGAATTGAAGAAAGAGAAACTCCAAGGAAGAATGTTGGTTCAAGCTATGGATACTACAACATGTATCAAACTATTTTTCTTGGGCATTGTTACAATTGTAAAAACTTTGGGCATCATGCTAAGCATTGCAAGGCTCATAAGAATGAAGCACCAAGATTGAATGGTCAAACCACGGGGTCCTCAGTCAATCAACCTCTATCCTATCACGTGCATTCATGGCATATTAAACAATTTCCTTAATTTGACTACATATTGGAAAATACCCCTAAAAAACACATTATTTAACCCCCTACCAATATGAACCCAATACACCTTCCCAATTTAAAAAACCCCTTCTTCCACTAGATATTGTAGGTATCCATTTTTTCATTAACATTTTTTAGACACATTTATATTTTTTGATTAACTTTGAGCTCCATTTTTTATACCTGTCAGTATAAAAACCCTTTACCCCCTATATATCCCCCATTATATTATGCCATTTTTTCCTCAATATAAATCCCCCAATGTGAACCCACGTGGTATGGTATTGCTCCCCCAATGCAATCCCTATGGGTCAAACAAACCAACTACGTGGTCCTAAAGAGCAAGGACAAATCAAAACTTACAATTCCTTTGATCCTTTGGCTAAGTTTGATCTGTCTTGCTCATTATGTGATAATTATGATCATAATGAACAAAATTTCCCTCTCAAAAGGGAGAAAGCTAAAAACTTAAATCTCAAAACTGATAAATGTGGCCTAGCTCTATGTGCTCATAGTGAAGAAAATCATTGGTTCGTGGATAGTGGATGCTCAAGACATATGACAGGTGACCAAAATAAGTTTATCTCATTGAATAAGAAAAATGGAAATGTATCCTTTGGAAGTGGATCCGCTAAAATCACTGGAAAAGAAACTGATACCCTTGTTAATGGACTAGGAAAGGCTCAAAATACCTTGCTAGTAAAAGGGCTCAAACAAAATCTCTTAAGTGTTAGCCAGATTTGTGACCAAGGACATAATGTTGTCTTTAGTACAAAAAATTGTGACATAAGAGACTCATCCTCGGGAGAACTTGTGGCGAAAGGAGTAAGAACACCAGATAATGTTTACATTCTCAGTAGAATCTAAGAAGATAAATGTTACTTAAGTCAAACAGATGAAAGTTGGTTATGGCACAAGAGATTGGGGCATACAAGTTTTGATAACCTAGTTAACATCAGCAAAATTAATGCAGTAAGGGATATTCCAAAAATGTGCAAACCAAATCAAGTTTTATGTGGCCCGTGCCAACATGGAAAGAAAAGCAAAACCAGCCACAAAACTAAGGAGTTCTCAACAACAAAACCTTTGGAAATCATTCATGCAGATTTGTGTGGGCCAACTAGAACTCTAGCTCTTCAAGGTGAAAGGTACTTTTCTCTATTTGTTGATGACTATACTAGAATGATGTGGATATATTTCATAAAATATAAATCTGAAGCATTTGAATGTTTTAAGAATCTTAAGGCTCTCATTGAGAATGAGAAAGATTCTAAGATTAAATGTCTTAGAACGAATAGAGGAGGAGAATTCATCTTAAAAGAATTTGATGAATTATGTAAAGAGCATGGAATCGAAAGAGAACTCGATACTGCTAGGACACCCCAGCAAAATGGAGTAGTTGAAAGAAGGAACCAAACCATTCAAGAAATGGCAAGGAAAATGCTACTAGCAGCTGGTTTGCAACCAAAATTTTGGAGAGAAGCAGTTGGAACCACAGTATATAGCTTAAATCTAACTCAATTAAGACCAAATAATGAAAAGACTCCTTATCAATTATGGAAAGGAAGACCTTCTTTAGTAAAATATTTCAGGGCTTTTGGAAGCAAATGCTTCATAAAAATAAATGATGACTCACCAAGTAAATTTGATTCTAGATTTGACGAAGGAATATTTCTTGGATACTCCACTAGGAGCAAAGCTTACAAATGTTACAACAATCGTCTACGAAGAATAGTGGAAAGCATTGATGTCAAGATTGATGAAGGCCTTCTAGAAAATAGAATTGAAAATCATGAAGTTGAGCCTTTCTTTGAACAAAGTGAAGAAGAAGAACCTGAAAAAGAAGAGGAGAATGGAGAACCTCAAAGTAAATCTCAAAGTGAATCTTCACAAACTCCCTTTAAGATCAAGTTTATTCAAAGACATCATTCGGAAGAATAGGTCATCGGAAATATAGATGAAGGAATTCAAACTCGAAAAAGGATGATAAGCACCCCAAGAAAATATGATGTGGCTCTATTATCTTTAATAGAACCTAAAAAAATTTCTCAAGCAAGCAAAGATCCTTATTGGATAAAGGGCATGGAAGAAGAAATGTCTCAAATTGAAAGAAATGAGACTTGGGAACTGGTACCTTGCCCAAAATATAAAAATATAATTGGAACAAAATGGGTATTCAAAAACAAAATGAATGAAGATGGACAAATCATCATAAATAAATCCAGACTTATCTGCAAAGGATACTCACAAATCAAAGAAAACTTTGCACCAGTAGCTCAAATGGAAGCCATAAGAATGTTTATAGTGTTTATAGTGTTTACTTGCTCAAAAGGATTCAAGGTTTATCAAATGGATGTAAAATCAGCATTCCTGAATGGAGATCTCATGGAAGAAGTTTACATGGAGCAACCAGAAGGATTTGATCTTGCTGAAGGAAAAGACTTTGTATGCAAACTAAAAAAGGCCTTGTATGGATTAAAACAAGCCCGTAGAGCATGGTATGCAAATTTGGATCACTATCTGCAACAAGAAGGTTTCAAAAAGGGAGTGGAAGGTAGCAATCTCTACATGAAGGTGGACAAAGAAAAACTTTTGATCACTCTTGTTTACGTTGATGAGCTAATATTTGCTAGCAATGATGAAGAAATGAGCCATTAATTTTCTCTAAATATGTCTAAAAAAATTGAGATGTCAATGATTAGTGAGTTGTCTTACTTTCTTTGGCTACAAATATCTCAAACCTCTGCAGGCATGTTTATATCTCAAGCAAAACATCTTAAAGACATGCTCAAAAGATATGGGATGGAATATTGTGCACCCATGAGCACACCGATGACCACGGATTGTAAATTAAGAAAAGATGATGATACCCCTCTCATAGATGCAACTCTTTGCAGGTCAATAATTGGAGCTCTCTTATACTTAACTACTACAAGACCAAATATTATGCAAGCAGTAGGAATGGTAGCAAGATTTCAATCAAGTCCTAAACAATCCCATTTAGCAGCTGTGAAAAGAATTCTCAGATATCTTAAAGGAACGTCTCTTATACTTAACTACTACAAGACCAGATATTATGAAAGCAGTAGGAATGGTAGCAAGATTTCAGTCAAGTCCTAAACAATCCCATTTAGCAGCTGTGAAAAGAATTCTCAGATATCTTAAAGGAACGACTGATTTCAGTCTTTGGTATCCTAAGAGTTCAACTCTTATTGTGACAGCTTATTCTAATGTTGATTGGGCCGGAACTGTGGATGATTGAAAAAGTACCAGTGGAAATGCATTCTTTATGGGAGATTGTCTTGTATCTTGGCTCAGCAAAAAGCAATCATCTATATCTCTTTCTACAGCTGAAGCCAAATATATAGCCACTATTGATTGTTGTACACAAATTCTATGGATGAAGGAAGCCTTAAAGGATATCAACATAGAAACTAAGCAACCAATTACTATTTTTTGTGACAATACTAGTGCCATCAGTCTTTCAAATAATCTGGTAATGCACTCAAGGACCAAACATATTCCAATCAAATACCACTTTCTCCGTGAACAAGTTGATGAACACAATATCAGGTTGGAATATGTCAATACAAAAGATCAAATTGCGGATATCTTTACAAAACCCCTTCCATGAGAAGCATTTGAGTATCTTCGCCAAAAGATGGGAGTTATTGCCCTTGCATCACATTAAATCATTCAGCATGTTAGAAGTACAATATATTAGGGGGAGAAGCTTGACAGGGGGAGTACATGGCACCTTGTTTGCCATTGATGACAAAGGGGGAGAGAATGTTGGAAGGGCAAGAATATTGCCATCAATGACAAAGAGGGAGATTGTTAATTCACATTGTCATTGATGTCAATGTGACTTTGACTTAGATGAAGGCTGCACTATGACATATCACTGCACTAGTATATGATGACATTGTTGATACATGATGCTACATGGCATTAATAACAATGAAGAAACCAAAGAATGTAGAAGCCACGCTGCCCCAAACATTCCTCATACTATCCCAAACTTTTGATACATAAAATTTAAGGACAGTCACAAAGAAAATTATGTTTATGTCATCTTGAAGGCAGCCTATCACAATGAATCCTAGACCATCTGAAGAGGAATTTTTCCTCTTTCCAATGAGCCTTTACTTGCCCTAAAACTCCCAGCGGTTTGTGAGATATTGAATTTTTAAGTTTAAAAAAATACATTTTTTATTTAGCCGACCTACACTCATAGTTTCATGTCGGCCTCCCTCCAAAAGACATGACACTTCATTCCAGTCGAAAATCACTATAAATATACGACTCAAACTTCATTTTCAAATCATCAATTTGGAAAAGATCAATTACAGAGACATACAACGGTTCACAACTCGTGAACTAGGGACACCGAAAAGGATTTGAAGGGTTAAATATAAAGGTTGGGTTATTCAAGACCTTGGTCAAGGAGAGCAGAGCTGTAGAGGATACCTGAAGCGTAGAATACGTGTAGTGTAGGCCTGAGTTTCTGACTGAACAGAAATTAGGAAAATATTTGAGCTCGGATAGAACTCAGATTGTTTGCTGGAGGATAAAGCTAATCTCAGAACTCAAATAATTTTCTATACCAACTCGGGTTATCTGCTAGAGTCACAGAATTAGAACACAGAATTCGGATCAGCTAAACCAACCCTCGGACCTGTGTTATAGCCCAGTGTTAGGGCTCAGACTTGTGTTTCAAATTGTCCACATCACAGTTTTAGACCAGTGTTATTACAACAAAGACCCTCAGTATATTCTCAATGGTGAATACCTTTCAGGATCTCAGACTGTCCCTTATGCACTGAAGCTTGGAACACCTACAGCCCTCAGATCTATTGATTGCTGCAATTACAGTCTTGGACCAATAACTTGTGTTATGGTTTGCAGTCTAGTTTTAGGGCACAAACCTATGGAAAGATAAGTGCAGTGATGAACAAGTAGACAGTGAAGAATTTTGGAATTGAAGTGCAGTGGTGAACAAGTAGAGAGTGAAGAATTTTGAAGTGATTAGACAGTAAATAATTTTGGAATTAAAGTGCAGCGATGAACAAGCAGACAATGAAGAATTTTGGAGTGATCAGACAATGAAGAATTTTGGAAGTGATTAAACAATGAAGAATTGTGTCAAGGATGTTCAAGTAAACACTATTCACATTATCTATTAAAAGAAGACAAAAGGATTGGTGTCCTTGTATTTGGTGCTCCTAAACACAAGGTTGGTGCCTTGAAAAGATAGCGTCGAAGCCCTAGAGGTAGAAGCCTCATCTAAGTCCAAGTTGGTGGTTAGAAACAGGTTGGTGCCTGATTCATTGAAGGGTTGGTGCCCTCACACATCTATTGTACTCAATTATTTGAAAAAGGACTAAAGTTATTATTAATCCTTAATAATAATATTATTATACACCTCTCTGTTTTTAATTGTGAAGAATCTAACTTGCAAAAATTAACAATTGAAAATAAATATTGATTCACCCCCCTCTCAGTATTTCCAACAGGAAGCATATGGAGATGGATTAGGTGGAACAAAGGGAAAGGTGCCCATTAACGAAGATTCATTAAAGATCCTTCCTCCATTACTTTTAGTATTATAAAGCTAGTCTCCTATAAATGGAGCTAACATATTATTGTGAAAATGAAAGTCAGCCTTGCAAAAGGTTAATTGGTTGATAATGACTATTTTATTGTGATGGGGGAATATCACAACATGAAAGACAAATGAGGCAATAAAAATCATGGCATAAAATGAACTTCACCCAAGCAAGAGGATATAGTCTAATAGGGCATCAATGAATTAGACTTTGGTTGATATCGTTTGACCCCTAAATTTAACAGGCAAAGTAGGGAAAAGTTGTTGATATTGCAAGGTATGCCCATCGAATTCCTTTAACAAAGACTTAGGTGGTGATAAAGTGATTGATCCAAGAGATTTATAATACTTCAATAACATGATGAAGGTAGATTCCCCTTCATCCAAGATTGTCTAATGAATGTATCATCTAAAGACATCGACCATAATTTGAAAGGTCAGATGATGTGGAAGATGATGTTTCCATGAGGATGGATCAAAGGTGATGAGATTTGAATCGAAGGGATCTACTCCACCATTTTCAATTATAAGTGGCTTGTGTTGCATGGGGAAACTTAGAAAAACTTCTAGTGTGGGCATAAAATTAGGTGCTTAGGCTACATCCTCGATAGTGTTGTAGTTGTGAGTGACCCTTACACTAGGATTATGTCTATTTTTATGAAGTGCGCCTTTAGGAGGACGTGGCATTATTATCAATGATGCTTTATCAAAATGAAGAACACCAATAGGTTGAGTAGGCATCACAAGTTCTAATGTGGAAGCACCACTCTCGATATTGTCATAGTTATGTGTGTTCGTGGTGACATGGAATGGTTGTTCCACCATAAATATATCTTGAATGGATGATGAGGCATTATCAGAAGAATTTACCCCACTCCCCCCTTTTTTAGGAGGTGGAGGGTTCACAACCATATGTTATCATTGGGCTAAAAATTAATTCATCAAGACAGTATTTGACGAGCAATGTTCAACTACAAGAAACAACAATGGATCTCATCCATTTGGGGACACTCATGAGTAAGATGGTCCTCCATACAGAACTTGCAAGGAAAATCATTTTTTTTCTTTATCTCTTTTGTGTTGCTCCTAATGGTCTCTTGGGTTTGAGGTGCTCCTAGTTTAGTGTCAAATTTTTATTGGACTTTTTTCTTCTTCTCCTTGCATGCAAATTTTTACGGATTCTATGAAGGTGTCGACTGCCAAAAAAAAAAACGCCTTGGAGGTTTGAAAAAGAGCACTAGGAGTTTGAGTGCTAGGCTTAGTAGTCGAGGCACTAAAAGATATGTTAATTTGGACCATTTGAGTGGCTAATTGGCCTATTTTTCCTGAGGATATGGACCCCACCACACCATTAACATGGGATCTAGGCTTGGGTTTTGATACACCATTAGATGAGCAAGGAGCGTTAGGAATGATTTCATATAGAGTAATTGTTTGAGAATAGATCAAGTCCAATTGATGGGAATGCATGATTCCTTGTTTTTAAATTTGGGCTCCTACCTTTGCTACATCTTCAATAATTCTAGGTAAGAGAGACTTGGTAAACCACTCACGTACTAACTCATTGAGGAACTTGGTTTTTAATAAGCTTTTCCTCCACCTCCACTTGTGGATGTGATATGAAATTTTAAGAGTATCCTTGCTGGAAGTTAGTGAGTATCAGTATGTACTGTGTATGAACCCCCAAATTTATATATAAAAAATAGGCGAATCCCCATGATACATAGGAAAATGGAATATTTTTATTAATAATATAATATGTATATATAATTTTTTTGGCTAATCTCTCACGAGAATATATTATCCCGTAAAATCATGGCGAATCACCAAGACAATGGTGAATCACGTCGTTAAATTATGAACGTGTCTAGTGGAGTCGTGAGTGTTGGTCCGCAATGAAGATATGGTAATTGGAACTAGAGTAGAAGGAAGAGAACCACCGAGACCAAGCATGGCACATGGTGACTCGTGAGGGAAGTAAAGTCTTCGTGTAGTTTGGAAAACGTTGCCTTTTTCTGCCCTTCCGTTTTTTATGTTTATCTATATCAAAAGCCTGCTGAGTTGATAGCTTAGCCATGGATCTTATTCTTTTGTTGCTTCTTTATTTGATTTACTCTTTTATCGTGCTTATGTACGATCCATCTTCTTACGTTGAGTCATGAGTTTTATCTTCTTTCATGGAGGGAGGAAGCTAATCTTAAATCGATTCTAGGAATTGCCAATAAGTGGGAGGGGAATGAATTCCCCAGGATTGTACTAAGCTTTTTTCACCTAAAATTTGTTGCTTTGGGCATATCATTTTAGATGATCAAAAAAACAAGGTACATAAATTCACAAGCCCAACAACAAATAAATGAACTACAACAACAAATTAACAACATAAAAAATGTTCACAAAAGAGATATTGAAGTATATTAATAAAAATTGTCGCATCGAAGTTGATGGCAAATTTTCATTTGAGAACAGAAGAATCTATACTACAATGGAATAAAGAAGATAGAGAAAGAGAGAAGGCAATAACAAAGATACAAAAACAAGGATAAGAGCATTGACACCTGCTACAATTGATCCGGAAAAACCTAATGTTGTTATCAATGAAGTTGTACTAGTTGAAAGAGCTTACAAAAGTTGAAACTCAAGTACATATTCTCGTAATAAATAATTGTTATTTAATATGGATTACTTTTTATATAGTTCATGATGTTCTTGTGAAGTGAATTGTTATGTTCACTTCCCTCAACAATCTCATAGCAAGAAATTATAATAGCCTTAAACATAATACAAATTACACTTTAACAACTTCAAGAACTAAGAGAAACAACAAGACACTCAAACAAACCAATTAAAACCTCTACATCGTTAGTTGAATACACATCTCTCTAGGCTCATTAAGGTGATTATATAATATTGTTGTGTGTAAACTTGTGATCTAGCATTGTAATCTATCAATATAAAGGGGCTCTACACCTTTATGAAAAATGTAAAGGATCTAGAGTCTTGCTCTGGAGGTAATCATTTATTTTATCTACATCTACATACTTGGGCTTCTACAAACATTTAGACTTATGATCACCCTTCTTTATTAACATTGGTTCTCGTATTCTACTTCCTTGGTCAAAATATGGGTGACATACAATATTTGACCATTCCTTTCAAATTGTCCCAAGTTCATTATGTCATCTATTATTGAAAATGTAATTATAACTCTTCAACAAGGTTATCTTGCAAGAAAATAGAAGAACACTTCTAAAGAGGGAGTTTTAGAGTTTGTATACCTTGATTCTCTCACAATGTCTATGTGAAAAACAAAAGTACACTAGCAATAGCAACAATTTAGATTCTCACAGAAATAGTGGGAGCAGCAACAATGTTAGAGAAATGGTATTGTTGCAACTTCTGAAATAAGAATGCACACTTCTAAAGATCTTTCAAAGATATTTTAGAGTATAGAAGGGAGCAAGTGGTCTAAGGTTATATTTCTTTAGGTTCACAGATGGCCAATGTGATGATGTTTCTCAAAGTTAGTATAGGGGGTTCAAGGTTTTGTAATAGTATATTGCCTTGGTGGAGAACACTTGTAAAGTGGAGTTTTCGAGTTTCCTTACCTTGTTGCTCGATGTTGTTCATGTTCAAAGAACAAAGGTGCACTAACAATAGCAAAATTTAGATCTCTCAGGAACATAGGAGGTGAAACAATGTTATAGAAGAGGTGCAAAGAAGGGAGAGCTGGCACATGCATACACACTGTGAAGTTCACGTGGTATAATTTTAATGCACTTCGAAAATTTTTATGAATCTTCTACTAATTAAGATTGGTTTCGTGATTGTGTCATCTCACAACTTGAGCAAAGGGGAAGATCACCGCAACTCGCCTTAGTGGATCTATAAATATTCTGTAGACTGGATCCGTGGAGGGATTCTACTAAAATATGCTGACTTACTTCCGTACATAACTACTTAGCTCATTCGACAATAGACTTTGGTCTTTATCCTTTCGTGGTTCAAGCAGTGTGGGAAATCTCAAATACATACTCATATCTCGTCATGTGGAGAGTGCGTGGGAAGTGACACTGGGGAGTTTGGGAAAACTATTTTATCGAAATGCTTAAAGACTTAATCCTCGACAACTTGCTTGTAACGAAAGGTGATCCTCGCTAAAAAATTTTATACATTATGAATTTCATAAATAGGTGTCCCTAATGTTCTTATCCACCATGAAATTTAACTAACATACAAGGTACATGAAGGAAAACAGAGCATAATAACAAGGTAATGTTCATAAATAAAATCACAGTTATACCTACATTGAAAACTATATATCATTCATTCAACAAGGATCATGTAATGCAAACATAATTAGTGTACCAATAAAAGTGTTTCTGTGAGTATCTAATATTCCATCTTCATAAGAAATGATCAATTTCAATGATTAGTTTAAAATAGTGAATTTATTTTAACTGACTATTCCTTGTTCATTATGGATTAATGGAAATGCAAAATGGTTTGGTAAGTATACCCAAGAACAACACTTTCAACCTCGATATTTAAGAGCTTATGTGGGAACAATAAGGCAAGTATTACCGTGTGTCCCTATTCTAGCATCGTATCTAGGTAATTGTTTGCCATGAAAATATGTATATATTAAAATTGAGTTTGCCTTGTACTCGGGTCAATATAACTTCATCTACTCTCCAGGCATGGTTTGTGTTCTTCCCGTTTTTCTACTATATTTTTTCCATTGTGTAAATTTATTGGTCAATTGAAATAGGTCCACACTCAAGATTTTGGGACAAGTTACAACTTACTCCCACTAATTTGGTTTCTTTCTTCATCCTTCATCCACTCGCCTTATTGTTTCTTGTTGTTGGCTCTAGATTTGCTACTGATAACCAAGTCCTATGGTCATGTAAGAACCGTTGTTTCTTCTTTCCGATTTCTCGATCCTTTTTTCATGATTCTGTTATATAGACTCATTCATATTTTTGAATACTACCGAAGGTACATGAGAACCAACAATAATTCAAATTGCAAAGTGCAGACCAAGCTATCAATCTGTTTAAAGATTCATTTGGCTCCATCCATAAGCAATATTGGATAGCATAGAGCATCAATCGCTTCTAGTGCACGATCAAAAGTATTGACTCGATGGAAAGATATGCAACCGTAAGATGCCACATGAGAACCAACAATGATTCTACAATAATTTTCCTTTAAGATCATGTTGTTTAAGGAGGGCATGTTAGGGTCCTACCCCAACCCCCTTAGAGACTTTATTAATATATGCGCGCCACCTTTCCTTGAATAATGCCTATTAACTAGTTAGTTAATAGCATTGTAAAATAAAGGTTTTTTAAATTAATAAGGCCCAAATATTAGTTGGCCCTCATTATAATTAAGTCCATAGGTAGTTAACTTTAACCCATGGATAGCTATATATTTAGTAGAAGGTTATGTAATGCTTGTCAAGGATTGTTATTGTATTTGAATATTGTTTTAGGAGGTCACCTCAAGAGGCAAGGAAAACATAGCTCTCTATTTTTTAATTTTAAGAGATATTTCAGATATATCTATTTTTTACACTTATATTTTATGTGAATGTTCGGAATTTTCTGTGCTAAATATACGTCAAGTCTGTCTAAATCATTTGATATTCAATTAATCGAAAGCATATAATTATAGTGTTGTTGTTGTTTAACTCAACTATGCCCACATTGAAGGTTTGATATTTAGAACTCATTTATTATTAACATTGATAAGCTAGTTGCAGAATATCAAGGTCCAAACAAAGATAAATTAACTGGGGTTTGGAAAATTGATTCTAAAATCCAGATTCAACAGGTTTCCGTCACAATATTTTTTCTCATATGAATTTTTGCAGACATTAACAAAACTTTCAATTATTTCAAGAGACTTCATGTTCAATTTTCAATTTTCTCCTAAGATTTAATATTTTCCAGACGACTGTGTGAATGTTAAACAACATAGCATCTGATTGCACATATAACTTACAATAATATTAAAATATATATAACACTTTAATTTATATTATTTAAAGAATAATTTTAATAGTAAAGCAATGGAATACAGACAGCCACACATTTTGAAAAGGACACGTAAACCGCCATGAGAGTATTGTCGATATCTAAAATTGAGAGGTTCATCTCTATCACAATGATGAGATTCATTTGACGTATTAACGACAAAATACTGCTCTGGCAACTTGATAGTGCCTACTTTGAGGTTATAAAACCAAATTTACAGGGTTCACTTTGAACTGGTTACAGAGATGCTTCTTCCTAATTATCCACCCATGGAGGGAAATCCCTGATCCAAGATACATGATTGCATCCATCCGTTCTCACCTGCATCATCTAGCATAAAACATATTTTCTCTCGTTTATGGGCATGCCTGGGCCTAAACTAGTGAATATACAACTTTTCTTGATCTCAATGTAAATTATCCGGATTATTTTTCAACTTGTTGTCTTTTAACATTGCTCTTACCTTGTTTAGCATCTTCCCACCTTCAGCTAATTACAGGTGTTGTGAAGAATATATAAATCTCACATTTCAGCTCAACTTAGTGTTTTTGATACACGCTTCAAGGAAACTCTACATTTAGTGTATAACCATGGGTTGGGGTGAAAGTCCTCAAGGCCTCACTATCAGTTCATGGTATATTTTTTATAGCCAGCTCCACCTCATCCAATCGGCCAAGACGATACCAAGGACATCAATCCATGCCATAGTGCTCCACTAGGTGAGAGAAAATCTCCACTCATGCAATTGAAGTATCATCAACTCATCCATATAAGATCACATGAGCAGCGCAGAAACTCTAACCAGGTGATGTGATCTGCCTGCTCGCTGTTGCATTTGTCAAAAATTCCCAAGGGCATCCTAGTAGGCTGTAGTGCATTCCATACCCCCCAATCATTAATTCACAATATTTAGACATCTCATTAGTCATTTTCTTCTCGTGCTCTCCAATGTTTTCTAGAAAGAAGATTCATGTTCCTACATTTTTCCATACATTTTACTAGGCGCTCATCACAAAAAAATATGCCTCAAGCCCATTTCTAATTACTAAATGAGATCCTGCTATCATACAGAGTCAGTAGATCAAAGATGTTTGGAGCACACCAACATCATGACCGAATTAGGTTTGGGGATCTACTAACTGTGATTTGATGCAAAAGGGCCAAAGCTTTATATGCCCATCGTGACATTCTCAACAATGTGATATATTCATGTGACTAAATCTTTGAGATAAAAAATCGAATAACCGTTGTGCTATATTTACATATCCACATTTTCAGATATGATGGCTAAAATAATTATTTATAGAAACACTTGACTCCAAATGCACTTGAATTCACCACTTTAATCATGTAAATCGTGATCCATTTCCTTTATGCAAAGCAGGTAAACACCATGCCTATAGTACATTCACGTTGTTAGAAGAGTGAGGGTTCACATTCTCTCCATCGTACTGGCGTGTGCCTGGAATTCAATGCACATCCATTGAAAGGGAAAATGAAGTTTCTGAGCTAGAGTGTCAGACAGTTTATCGGATCAGTCAGCATTGATAGAAAACAAAGCATAATAAGAAGGCAATTTCTTCCTCGCAAGAAAGTTCAAAGTTAAATGGAAATACACAGAAGCAAAAAATCAAGCCTAGCCTAGATCAAAGTTCTTGGGGTGAAGCTCAACGCTGAAAGAAAATACATCTGCCTCTGAATACAAGCTCAATCACTCAAAAGGAACAATCTAACAATTATTTAAAGGACCCATGTAGAAATCTCACAGGAGGCAAAATGTAAATAAGCAATATCCAAACTGTTAAAAAACCGGCTAAGTTGAAATGCAGTGCCGAGACCGAGGGGTCTAGTGCGCAAAAGGTTACTGTGGCCTGCCGCTGTCAAAGAAGAACGCCTGAAGGAGAGCTACCGGAAAGGAAGTCAAAGAAACTTAAAAGCCCCGGGTAGGGGGGCCACGCACTCATTTCTTCGCAGTTTTCAAATGATAGCTCACCGTGAAGGCATGTCAGTAGATTGAATATCCTTTGCCAACGCCCGTTAGCAATGGAGAAATCCAAGATGTTAAAAGACACTTTATTAAAGCGAGACAAAGAGCTTTAAGGTTTCTAGAGCAAAGCAGAACAAATTTCACCGCTACAAACTTTCCTACCATTCACATTGAATGTTTCTGTAGAGACAGAAAGGTATTCAATATTTGAACATTTACCACCTATAAGTGCCGAAAAATCATTGTTCACTTTGGACAATTTTTTTTCTATTTTTTTACTCGCATTGAAATTTTTCAAGATGCATTTTACCTTGTTTCATTTGTTTAGAGTTATGAGAAGTGATACCAGAGGCTTATTGTCATCAGTAATGCTTGAGGGACTTTGAGATTTGCTTTCAAACAAGGCTTCCTAGATGTTATGGATGCAATGTGCCATGGCAAATTTTGGAATGAATAATGATCAAAATTTGCCAATAAGAATAAAATTGATGAGGAAGTCTATAAACTTATAGCCATTCAAACTGGGCTATAGAACTTCTCCGTATAGCAATTCTGGATTTTATGCCAAATGTCAATTTATATTCTAGGCATAAAATTGTGTATAATTGTACCCAAGAGCTTTTAGGTTCTGCAAATTTTTTACTTTATTGTAGATGAATTTTAACCTTAAAAATTCCCTTGATTTCGACTGTCAAGTTAATATGTACTATAAACCAGTTTTAAGATAGACTGAATCCAGATTGGGATAGAGGTTACCATAGTATAAAGAGAGCTAGGACCCAGCATGTGCAGGTCATAGTGACAAATGACAGTATAGGATGACATTATACAAGTATATATATTATAATCTATTATTAACATAGGTTGTCATCGAGGGCTTCCGTTTATGGCTCCATACACTCGCCGGCCACAGACGCCCAGCCCGGCCTCACGCTTTCTGCAGCTCATGACCTTCGAACAGACGCTGCCTTTCGAAGTAAATCAAAACGGCCTAGTTGTCTCTCAAGGTGCGGCGTGACCGGCATCCTGAACTGCGTGCGCATACTCGTGCTTCCCCTGGCCGAGCACCCCGCGTCCCGTTTCAACCGATGGCGAAGGCGATCCGCGAAAGGCTTTTCAGAACAGAACCCACAGACTTACACGGCCCACGTAGGCTCAGATGCTCCAGCTCCACTCATTTTCCAAATGAGACGTCGCCAAGAATCTCTCGCCCAAGGTCTATTCACTGCGAACACTAAAACATATTGCCCACCTAAAGAAGGTACCGAACATCATGGATGCCCTGGCAGGCTTTGGCGACACGCTGGGTCAGATATGACCGGATCTCATCTCATCCACATTTTAGACCATTTCTACATTGAGACGAAGGGCAAGAAATTCGAGATCAATCTCTCGATTTCTCCCCTCGCTCGACAAGAAATCGTAGCCGGCGAAATCCTAACAAGAACTCCTTTCCGCCGTGCTCGCAAATAGTGGCAAAGAAAGAGTCCATGTTGGGGAACGGACGCGCTCCTCGGGCCGGTTTATCGCAATTTTTCGATTTTTCACTCTTCAGTAAGCTTCTTCCACTCTCTAGCTTTCAATCCAGCCTTCATTGTATAAGCACGCACGTTTGGGTGTCTCCGCTTCGCACTGTGCCAACCTCCAGAGTCGAGCTCGTACTCTGGCATCCCCTCACTCTCTTCTTCGAGATCGACCATGAAGCAAATGTACTTTGTATGAACCTCGCTCTGTTTTTTACAAGATGAAAGGAGATGTTTTAGTGATTCTCATTATCGCTCGCGAGGAGGAGCAAATGGGCGTACCTCCTCGTCTTCCTTTCATATATGATAAAATATGCCTAACTCCAACCCCGCCGCTCTTAAACCACGCCTTTTCGTTGGACAAGTCGACAGCATCCTTGTTGAGGTCTCTCTACCATCCTCACGAAGATTCAAAATATATGTGAGAAAACAAATTGTCCAGATTCAATGGGCTTGCCGCATGAACTGCTGAACTTTTCATTGGATTCACGATAATCCGGACTGGCAAGTGCCTCGTTAGTCACGTCACGAGGGTTTTCATCGTATTGTCTGACCATGCAAGCATTATGAAGAAGCCTTGCATAAAGGTCCCCGGGTTTTAGGAACAAGCCTTCAACCCAATGGTTCCTGATTTCAACTCGCACAGTCACCACCATCAGACCCCGTTTGGATCGGGGCCGCCTACCTTCCCGCTCCATCTATGCACCGGGCAGGCGTGTTCAGCGCATGGGCGATACCTCGTGGACGGCTTTTCATGTTGATTATGAAAGGCCACTCTGTGGCCTCTACACATATGCCGTATCGTGCGTGGAGGTTGACATCAAAGAGGGCTCCGGGCCCACAAATCATCCTCAAGGTTGGTGATCTTGTCCGGGACTCGCACTTAGACTATGAGAACACTGCCTGCTGAAGCACACTCTCCAGAACGTAAAACATATGCATCTTCGAACTCATGCCCCACTCTTGCGTAAACAAAGACTCAAAGGAGATCATACAAAAAGTCCAGTCCTGTGTGTGTCGGACTCCCCGTACCCGCCGCCGCCGCAAATTATATCTTCGAGCTCATGATGATGGAGGAAGTGGTCTGCATCCGTTCTCGACTAAGAATGTCCAATGGCGTTCCCGTGCTAATCCCCATGCTGGGTCAGCCACCGTAATGTGAGGTCATGAGTCCGCTCCTCCGACCGGGGATAAGGAGGGTCCCTCTTGGAGAACCCGACCAATTATCTCACATCCTCACCAGAGCGACGTTAAAGTCAACAAAAGAGGGAAGAAATTTCATGTGTAGAAAACTCACCACCTGTGAAGCCTGCCTTCCGTTTAGCTAGCCAGTTGTCGTCTTTGTCTCATCTATCTTTCCTATCCAAGCTGATTTTTTATCACTTCCGCAGTGGTGTTTTTGTCTCTCTACTGTATCTTCTCCCACCATATTTTCTCTAATAGATTTTAGTCCGGGTCTTATAAAAAACATAGTTAAGTTACCCAACAAGAGATTTGAACCCGTTGTTTGAGTGCTTTATGCTGATTGACTGACTATATTGAACTTGTGAGATGTGACTATATTACTGTACTGTTCCATGTGCTATTAAAAGTTTTGACCAGAAGCTCAGGTTCAATGGCTACATTACAAAGTTTATTCTGTTTAGGAGTGGGGATTTAGGGTGATATGTTTTTATGGTATCATTAAGGTAATTAACCTGTTGTAAATAATGGATTACAATACACATAAGAACACGGGTCTGTACTGAGGAAGAGTTAAATTTTTTGTGTGATAAAGAGATGATGTGAGAACAAATGAGATAATAGAAGATGTCAGGTTACAGTGCCAGACCACAGAATAATGGTTGACCCGTTCTAAAAGATTCCAAGGACAGCATTTATCTAATATGTTAGTTACTATAAACAGATTATGACCCAGATGATATCTATACTTTATTCTACTTAAAATAGAATCCATCCGTTATGTAAACTGACACTGAATCAGTCACAAACCCCAATGTTAAGGGTTAAGTAAATCTGTTGGGGTCTTATCTGTTTGCTTAATTCATCCTGGTATCAAATGAACTTGATGTTGATTCTAGCCTGAACTCATCAAAAGATCAATGTGTTGTTACTTAACCTAAATGAAGAAGCAGAAGAAAGACTTAATAAATCTTTTTTTCCTATTTTATTTTGAAATTTGCATCAAATCCAAATATTTCTGCCTTTAGTATTTAGTACTTTTGCAATAAATATGTTGTTGTGGTTTTATTTCTGTTTTTGATTTTTTACTTTAGCTCAGAAGAGGAAAGGTTTGTATGATGTTCAAGTTGTACTATCATAAGAGTTGAGGATTCCTTTCCTTTGTATGTGGCCATACCATTTATTAAATGCATTTTTTGTTTAAGTGATAAACTGAAAAGCTAGTCCATAACCAAGTTGCCATTTATATTTCTATATCTGTATTAGATCTCTACTTTTTTCCAGTTAAAGGTAGATTTATTATCAGCAGCCATGCCATTTTTTTGACTTTAATAGCTGATTTATCCCAACAGATTTCCACAGTTGCCAAATCATGCCCAAGGTCAGAAGAAGCTAAACACAGGGCAAACAGTCAGGAGAGAAAGCTAAAGAGTTTAATGAAAAGTTGTCACGGTCCTTTCAGACAATACTTACAAGGGAGCAATTTGGTAAGCAGCATGCCAAAGTAGCAGAAGAAGCTGTGTCAGTAGCCTTTGTTTCCTCTTGAATTTATCAGAATGAAGATGGGGATTTCATTCATCATTTATGGGCACATATTTAGTTGCAAATCATAATGTATCCTATGATGGGATTCCTTTGTGCACCATAAAATATAAATTTGCAGTTTTGAGCTTTTAATTCTTAGTACTTTCAAGACCATATTTAATTTTCCTTTTTATCTTAGAACAGAATGAAGTCATTCTATAATCAGTCAATCTCTTCTATTACTGTTGGAGCCAGAAGTCAAATTATTTCTTTAGGTTGGGAGAAGGCTGAAACAGAAGCAGTCATTTTAAAGCAACAGTTTGATACCGCACGAGTAAAAGCTTGCACTTGAAGATCGAGTTAGCCATTTGGATGGTGCTTTGAAAGAATGCATGAGGCAGCTTCTGCAAGAAGAGAAAACAGGAGAAAATTCATGAAGTAAAAGGCTACAGAATGGGACAAAATGGAAGTTTGAGCTAGATGCCAGAATAGCTGAATTGAATGGCTGTTACTTGAGGAAAAACAAAGCATAATACAATGGGTAATTCTCTGCAAGAAAGTTCAAAGTTAATGGAAATACAAGGAAAACTAAGCTGAGGCTGAGATCAAAGTTCTTCAGGTGAAGCTTGAATCATTAGAAAGCAGCATTGCCCTGAAATACAAGCTCTAATCACTCATAAGGAAATGGACTCAATAATGGATGAAAGGGACCTGTAAGAAAATCTGACTATGCAGGAAGTCTGACTAAAAAACAACTTCAAAGTTTCATGAAGATAGACGTTCAACTTCCTTAGTTCATGAGGAGAACTTGATCTGGTCGCTTTGTCATACTGTGAAAGGGCTTCACTCACACTGGCACCCAGCACTTTCTGCATCCCATGCATTTAGAGCTCCTTGAGATTTTCCTACCCATAAAGTTTCCTGTTAACACCTTACCAGTAAAACTCCAAAACCAGTCTGACCCTCAGATTTTCACCTATCACCAATTTTACTGGGGAGACCATCTTATTTTTTATTTTTTTGGGTTCTCATAACCTTTGTACTTTCTTTTTTCTGAAGACCACTAAGTTCTCTCTTTTCACCATCAAAGAATCCAAGTCCAGTTCTCTGCCTTTGAACCCATAATCTTTTACTGATCCACCTTCTGGAAACCCAAATGGGCTTCGAAACCAATTCCTTTCCAACCTTTGAATCCCTGGAGTCCAGCACTGAAAATACTTAGCACTTGCAGAGTAAAAATCCTCATTACTTGTTTTCTGAGCTCCATGCAAATGATTTCATCCACACGAATACCCCCTCCCTGACACTAGCAATGTCCTTATCAAGACTTTTGACAGACTGGTGTCACTCCAGACAAGACTTCACAAGCTGGAGAGGAGTTTGATGCAGCATTTGGCTAAAGCTTTGCCTAATGCAAAGCTTATAATGGCTTTTCTTGGATTGAGTTCTATAAAGTGGTTCACGAGTTTTCAAGGATGCCTGAGCAAACTGACCAACATGTGAATAATTTGGTGAGTACTTGCAGAGTGAGTTTGATCTCTGATTATTCTCAAGTCAAAAATGTGGTTGGAGTATGGACGCAAGTAAGGACGCAATGCATCAGATTTGGCTTGTATTAGGTCCCTGTAGCTAGGTTTGGCTCATGAGTCTGATTCAACCTATGAGCTTAGTTGCATATCTTAAAGAATAACCCTGCAAGTTGCATAAGCTTGAGTGCCAGAAAAACAGCAGACACCGAACTACAAAGAGACCAACATACAACCAACAAACTGTTCAAAACTTTCCCTCGTATAACAGAGGACTGCAGGGGAGATGTATGGTCACAAAATACCAAGGGTAAGCCTTAATTGATGTAGCAGACCACTAATACAACAAATAGATGAGTGGCTAAACACGGCTCTGCATTAAACTAATTACAGTAACCTTGCATAATTGCCAAGCAAAGGTGTGTTGGACATGACACCTTAAAACTCTAGAGGGTTGCAAACTAGAACAGAAAGAGACCAGAGAATGATAGTGTGCCTCACAATTTGCTTCTATTCTGGCCTCCATCACAGCTAGCCACCATGTTTCAGCAACTGTTGAACACAATCAATAGGCTAAGCTAGGAAAAACAAGATCACAGGCCAGAAGACACTTGATGATTCTCCATTGAACTTAATCTGCAAGGTGTCAGCAGAAACCCTATCCACTCCCATTGCTTTACGAGGCACCAACAGGATCACACCACAGAGACTGGAATACAATATAACACTTCTGCCACATGCCCAAACTTGCACAATGCAACCGAGTGATATTCCAGGGTTGCTTGGATTCAGGATTTACATTTCGACTCAACTGCAGCCTCCTCTAGCTCTCCATACCACCTGAATGACATCAAAGGAAAATCACAGCTTCCTTTTTCTTCCATGCTGCCCGATTGGTATTCTCCTGCTGGCTGAAAGCTCTTGAGATAAAAGTTCAAACCCAAAGAAGTCACAGAAAACGAAATTAAGAAAGATCAGGAACCAATTTCTTCTCACATTATATATCCCTCTGGGTAGAATACATTTATACACAATGAAAAACTGAAACCTCTACAGATAAGCTTGGAAACAGCACTTCCAACTGGATAATTGAATTAGACTTTGATACATTCTAGAACTGTAAAATAAAATTGACTAAGGGAACAGACATAAAAAATTGCCAGTTGTACAATTTAACCTTGTTAAAAGAAAGTAACCAAGACTGACCAACCAGACTTCAGAAATTAATCACATTTATCTGCCATGTCTGTTCCTCCTCGATCACTCTTTATCTCTGTTGGTGCCATGTTTACATGTATTGATTCCATCCTTGCAATCTTTGGCTGAGTTATTAGCGTCCCCACGGAGGCCTGCCCTGAAGAAAACTTCTGTGTCTACTCTCCACTCTCATGTAACCATCAAAATCAACAGGTTGGCCTTTGTTGAGAAGAGTAGTCTCATTGTACCACTCACTATTCTTCTGCCCATAAATTCCTGTAGGAATCATCCATAGGAGAGACCTTGAAACGGATCTCAACTTGTCAAAATAGTGGTAATCTGGCTCGTTATAGCAAGGCAGCACTTTCCTCTGATATTGAATTAAATTGGTGAGTTTGCTCAAAATTGTGAACAGGGTGAGGTATCTGTAAGTGTAGATTGGGCCAGGCTCCTTGTCCCCACTCTTTCACCCCTGCACAACGTGGACTGCATCATAATCCCAGTCAAGGCTTCCACTGATTGCTGGTGACAATGTTCATCAGCTGTTTAGACTTCCACAGCAGATGCCTAGGCCTCTCAATATACTTCTCCGCTGACCCTTCTCAGACACGATACCAATAATTATCAGCTCTGCTGATCAAAATCCCTCCAAATGATTGTACTTTTGTCTCTTTTCAATCGCATGGGGGACTGACTTTGTAGTCAGTTACTTTTCTGACAGGGATTTGATCCTTTTTATGATCCTGATCATTTCTTCCATTCTTGTAGAAATTGGGTCTCTCCCCAACGACAGAGTTTTCTTTCAAATGCTCGAAGTCATAGTAGCACTGAAAAAAGTCCTTCCCCTCCTCATCCTTGTTGCTTGGAGTGTACTTAGAAGAAAGGCAAACACTAAGATCCATGACAAATGTTCTATTAAGGTATTGCGCCTCTCCCAGTGCACAGAGAAAACTCCACGTATTGTCTGGGACCTCTTTGCAATTCCACAAATAATATAAGCATTTTCCTTTCCTGGAAACTACTCCGGATAAGGTTATGGGGACTGTGTCATTTATGTTTTCATCATTAACCAGAAAAGAAGCATTTGAAGAAGGAGATGCGATGCGATGAACTGGATCACTGAAGTTGCCTGTGTCTTTTCTTATCTTCCCTGGCTGGGCATTCCTTTCCGAGTGCCACCGGCCAGCATCTGTGACCTTATATTTGCAATTTAGATCAAAACCCAGAGTGAATCTTCTAAAATCCCCATACTTCCACAGATTTTTCCTTTCCGGAACCTCGAACAGGCAATTGGTAAATATTAATACTTTTGAAAACTTTCAAATTAAATTCTTGATTAAAACTAAAACCTTAGGATCTGAACAGTTCGAGTCGTCTGTTTAATCACATTCAGTTGTGGGTGCCTGACTTAGGGTGACATTTTTTTCTTCTCTAATTCAATTATTTTCATTGTACATGTTCCTCTTTAATAGCTACAGCGGTGAGCAATAATATCCTTCAAGCAAAAGGGAGTAGAAATGTCCTGTTTAAATGTGGTAATTTTCATCAAAAGAGAAACCTTGACATTGCCTTTGATGATTCGAGCCAAGGATATGGTACATGTTATTGCACTGTGATTACCAGTGCAAGGGGCACAAAGAATTGAAAACATACATCGCTAATAACCTTATCAGTTTCTGTCCAAAGGCCCTTGCGGAATTTGTCGACTTCATGCCTTCGTTTTCTTGTCTCTGCAACTTCTGTACATGCAAGCAGACAGACCATAACGAAAACCATGCACAAATATTGGAAAAAAATCAAACCCCTTACAGCAAAGCAAAAATCAATGCAGACTACCCACCTCGAGAATGCCCTTACAGCGGAAGGGATCTTCATGGGATCTTCACAGCCAGTCGTGTTTCAAATTTAAGATCACGCACCGGTACATAGAAGAATCTTTGGCAGAAACAGCGTGAGGATGAAGAGGCGGCGACGGTCCTTGATCTGCGGAAAAGGATGCCCAACAAAGAAAATCCTTAATTGGTCACTGCGCAGATCTATGACTGAAACGGACCAGAGAGAGTCGGCCTGCCTAGCGAGCAAGAACTTGTTCCAAAGGTGCTCAGCCACCTCCTGAACCACTGAAAACTGAAAAAATGGGGCGAATGCCAAAGAAATCTGGAAAATTTGGGGTGAAGGCCAAGAAAACCTGGAAATGAAGCAAGGAATTTCATGTTTCCAGTTTTGGGCTAATGTTAAATAATTAATTATTTTTAAAGTATTTTTGGGCTAACTTTATTAAATTATAAAACAATTTTATATAAAAATCTGCCCTAATAAAAATTTTAAAATCCCTTAAAATTCATCTTTGGGCTAAAATTCGCCCCTAAAATTATCCCGGGTCCGTGGTCCCTTGGATGAATGGGAGATGAACCTTGGAAACAGGGTCATCACGAGAAGATTTGTCTTTAAATCCTTTATAGGATTTTTGAAAGGCCTTAAGATATACTATACCCATTATTTTCAAAAACGACTAGAAGATGAGACTTTTCTGACTCCAAGTTGTTGTCATCAGAGATTCTTAAAGCACGAGTAGCAAGAGTGCAAAGAACACCAATTTTTTTAGCATGAAAATGATGAGAATAAACATGAAGATACTGTTCAGTGTGAATTTTCTTGCAAAAAACTTGGTGAGAAATGGAACCATCATTGTTTCTACAAAGAAGGATATCTAAGAAGGGAATACAACCATCAACTTCAAATTCCATCGTGAATTTGATAGAGTCTGACAGGGAATTCAGGTGCCCTAGAAACATATCTAACTTATCTCGACCATGGGGCCAAATGACACAAGTTTCGCCCATGAAACTTTTCCACTTCCTAGGGCGAAATTGAGCCGAAGATAAGGCCTTTGTTTCAAAATCTTCCATAAATAAGTTAGCGACTATAGGGGAGAGAGAGGAACCCATAGCAACCCCATAAGTTTTCTCATAGAACTCACCTTGGAAAGTGAAGAAAGTCGAGGTGAGGCAGAGGCCAACTAATTTTGAAGTGCCTTTGTCAGAGATCCACTTAATGACATCAATGGCTTCCTGGATGGGGATTTTGGTAAATAAGGAAACAACGTCAAAGATGACCAATAATTCCCCAAGTTTCAACCTAATGTCCTTCCATTCCCTGATAAAAGAGGTCGAGTACTTAACATAGGAGTTGGTGAGACCCACATGGGGCTTAAGCTTTTGGGCTAAGAATTTAGCCAAATGAAAAGAGGGACCACCTATTGTGTTAACAATAGGTCTTAATGGGGCTCCAGGTTATGAATCTTTGGAAGGCCATAAATCCTGGGGGTGAGGGGATTTCTCTCAATAAGCTTTATAGAGAGAGGATTAAGGGAAGGATCAGACTTAATGGTTAGGGCAATCTCTTTAGAAACATATTTAAGGGGATTCTTTTTAAGCTTAACGTAACTGCCACTATTGGAAAGATGGTCTATCATTTTGATGACATAGTTAGACTTATCCATAATGACAATGGTGCCACCCTTATCAGCCTTAAGGATGACAATGCTAGGGTTGTCCCTTAGGGTTTTAAGGGCAAGAACCTCAGGTTTGCTCAAGTTTCTTTTAGGAGGTTTAGCCCTCCTAAAAACAATGGAGCAATCTTGTCTAATAGCTTCCTTGATATTATCTAGAAGATCCTTAATGCCATATATTCAATGTTAAAGATAATGTCATCAATGGAAATCTTCTTCGAGGCAAAAGCGAAATTAAGACCCTTATTAAGGAGACTGAAAACCGAAGAATCAAAATTCGAACTCGAAAAGTTAATGACATTTTTCTTAAAAAATGAAAAATTCAAACCAATCGAACTTTGCCTTTTCCTCAAGATGAACCACATTAATTGATTCCTAATGTCAACTAAAATTTATAATATGATTAATTCGAAAAACATTTATCTACTTTATAAATTACAAAATCTTTATTATAACACTATAATATTTATAATAATAAAAACGGCAACGTCACAAGCTAAACAGAGCTAAAATAATGTTTGATGCTCACTACATTAACGATACTATATACCACGTATAAGTTTAACTTCTTTTAATGAAAAGAAACACAAAAGCAGACCAAACCAAATCTTAAATAACTTAAAGGGAGAATGAGCGTGGGAGATAATATTTTAAAATATATTAAACCCATGAAACTTTGATGGGCTAATGGGTTACGTAGGGAGATATTAGTTAGATCTGTTAGGTGACATCAACACTTCACGTTATGTTGTGAATTCAATGGCGTCAATGACCATTGTATATATTAATTATGTACGTTAACCCTAACCTATCTTGTTTATTTAAAATACCTAGATATATATATATATATAGATATATGTATGTGGGGGGGGAATTGGGTCAGTCTTGTAATTGTATGATATAGAGGTTATTTTAATTGTTATTACTATATTTTTGGGACCATATTTTTTATTATGGGACCTATAACTTTAAACTAGGTTACAATAGAGAATTAAATGTTAAATTTCCTGGTTTTCACAATTTTATATTATTTTTATCGCCAATTAAACTACCATAAGACTTGCATGTATTTAATTATTTAATAAATTTAATGTTTAGTTAATTATTTAGAGTTTTAAGTTAATAGTTTAAGTGGTTAGGTGTATGATTTATTTTCTTCTTCATTAAAATTTAATTAGTTGTTTTTAGTGCGATTTTTTCAAGATTTGTCCAGTGGATTTATTTGGTTTAATTTCTCTAAAATCTGACAAAAATTCATTGAAAAACAGAAATTTTATGAGTAACCTTGCACAATCAAAGTGCCCTAGATATTTTTTAAGATGTTAAATCCATATATATAATGAAAAAACCAATTTAAATAACAGAAATCAAAATTTCACTTCAAAATATTTCCAAAAAACACATTTATAAATACCAATAAATATAAACTATTAAATATACTTTTAACGTTATAATAATAATTATAAAATTCAATCCTAAATTCTACCTAAATTATTTCAACATATTACCAAATTCAATCCTAAATTATTCCAACATATAACCGAATCACATTAATTAAAAAACGGTGTCATCTCCCCTATTGTCTTCAATAATCCATGAGTCCTACTAATTCATGTCCTTAATGAGGATGCGCGTTATCATATTTTTTAGAAGTGTTAGCAATTAGTTTTGGATACTTAGCTGTATTTATGTTATTTTGTTTTTTTGTTAAATTAATTTTATCATATATATTTTAATATTATTTATTTAAATTTTATGAAAACATAATATTTATTAATTTTATTTAATATTTTCTTCTATGTTATTTTATTTTAATATATATATTAAAAAGTTAAAATTAGTATCAAATCATATAATTGAACTATTATTATTTTTTTTCTAGAAAATTTGTAATTTTACTGAAAATTACATTTTAAGTATGTGCAGGGTGTATTAAAAATTGGGTTATTTTGAAGTACAACTAATTATCAAAAAGTGTAAAATAAGTCTTTAAAGTCTTTCTCATGTCTTGTTAGGTAAGTCCATCAACACATATCATAAAGCTAAGAATAAGAAGTTTTCATCCAGCCAAGAAGTATGTCTCAAAGAAGAAATATAGTAAAAAAAAATATGTTGTCTTCAATCATTAATAATATACTTGTGCAAGCTTTCTATGAAAGGCCTGTGATACTACTCATAAAAAGTGTCATCTAGTTGCTCCATGATCTTCCATGTGCCCAAATTACATTCAACGCCCATTTTAAAGAGAGCATCTCCAGTTGTATTATTTTCCCTCATTGAACCAATATATAATAACTAAAGAGTCCTCGAAAATCTATAGCTACCTGCATCCCTTTTCTACAACAAACAAGAGTAGAAGCTTGAGACTAAGTAATTTTGAATAATTTTTAGTACCCTTGTCGAGCTTGCTTTGTAGTTTATAGAAGTGAATTTTCCCTAGAAATAAAAGCCCCACACCCTTCCCAACCCCCCCACCCCGCACCCCAACACCCCCTCCCCCGCACCCCAACCCCACACACATCCACCCCCAACATGGGAGGCCACATCGAAATATGCCTAAGGGTAAGAGTGGTCCACTAATTCAATAGTAATATTTTGTGGCCTATGTACAAATACATCATCAGAAATTAAATCATATGTAGCTAAAACTTGAGCTACCACCCTTTTAGGAGTTGCATTCTTTGCTTGGAAATTTAATTATTCCTTACAATCCAAATTCCCTAGCTGATGATAGGTGGGAGATTTTTTAGATTTTTAGGAGTTTCATTATCCCACCAAGATTTTCAAGCTTCATTGCATGAGAGACCTTATCACATAGAATCTAATGCTAAAAATAATGCATAGTGTTCTACACAATAGTGGCAAAAGGATATGCAAGGAAAAGATGGTCCACTGTCTCCTCCACAATTTTAAAAAGTGTACACCAGTTAGGTCGAATTATACATCTCTTCTTTAGGTTATCACTTGTGGGGATCTTATTTTCTAATATGCACCATAGAAAGAGTCTAGATTTTGTCGGATATCTTAACTTCCATAATTTCTTCTACCACCAAGCTAAATCCCTCAACTATCTATCAATAATGATATACAAATAACCCATACTTGGACAATACTCTCCATGAGGGGAGTGCACACAACACATCATTTTAGACTTGTCCCTCAATCCTACATGTGAAATATTGAGAGCATCTAACCACTGACCTGATAAAGCAATCGAGAAATTTAATTGATTAGCATAAGCCCATCCCTGAGCCCGTATAGATGTTCTAGTGGGATTAGCCACATTTAGGAATTCAACAAGCTCTTCTGGAAGAAGCTCCACATCCCACCCATGGGTCAACACCGATTATGACATTTTCACTAGTTCCAACCTCCCATCCTAGCCCCTCCTCAACCACACTAAAAGAGGTTAATGTAGAAATTTATTAATACAATGATGTATTATCAAATTCTCTTGATCTAACAATTATATCCACTCTTAAATACATAATCCTTCTACTTAATTCTTTGTGGAAATTTAATCGCCAATTGCAAACACATGAAGAAAAATCAATTGCACATAACATAGATGTTTTTACCGGGGAATCATAAAGCTAAAAACCCCAACTATCATATATTATGTATATCATGGTTCATGAAACAATCTCATACAAAAATCTACTCCAGGAGCTCTCAGTGCAATATACATTCGTCTCACACTATCATACAAAAATTGGCTCACACATGCACCAATTTACTACCTCCTGACAGCCTGCCTCCACTGCGCAATCCCTGTTGATGAATATCCTTGAATGAATTCTATCTTGTCATGCCTTCACTGTGCAATCCTCATTGGCATCTCCAATGCGTGTGTAGATGCATTGAATGCACCACTATAGTCACAATTGATAGTCAACTAGGCCCTTTCACCTATCTCTCAATTGGGTCTCCACTGGATCTGACATGCATGTAGTTAACAGTAGTATTTCTTCAGTTGCATTTGAGATCACTACTTGTGAATTAATTAAATAATTAATTCACTGATCTCTCACTAGTGTATCTTTAGTTACAACTAGCACAACTGAGTTTAACTAAATAACAACTCACATAACTACACATCCAACTCTGTTACAACGAAGTCCGCTGCATGGTCCACCAACCAACCACTTCAACTTGAAATCCACTTAGCTAACTGATTTTCCACTTCAATTAACTATTTCCAAGTGCTCATTGAAAATAGATAATTATTTATTGTCTAATTTTTGTTAAGGGCTTAACAAAAATCGACATGCACTCCACGAAACAAATTTTCACATGCATTCCAAACTTAGACACCCATCCATCCATATAATTTTCTCAACCATCTATAAATAGATTACTGTTAAAAATAGACTTTGATCCAAATTCTAAAAATAAACATCTCACCTAAAAATAGCTTGCGAGCTCCACCTAGTGTAGGTGCTTAATTTTCACTAGGATCATCATCTTGTTGAATCTCAACACTCCCTTTCAACAAGAAAGGGATTATCCTTCACCCTAATCCTATCTCTATGGTATTCGAATTTTCTCCTAGTGAGCGCCTTTGTTAGAATATCTGCATCCTGATCTTCCGTAGGAATGTATTGAAGCAACATGATCTTCTGCTGCACACAATCTCTGATATGATGATATTGGATATCTATATGATTAGATCTATCATGAAACACAGGATTAATCAAGAGTTTAATGCAACTTTGAATATCATAATGAATCATTGTAGGATCTAAATGAGAACCGAACAAACTGACCAAGATCTTCCTCATCTAGATAACCTCATATGCAGCTTGACTTGCTTCCATGTATTCCTCTTCCACTGAACTGAGTGCCACAAATATATGTTTCCTGCTGTACCAAGAAACAGCTGTAGATCCGATACTGAAAACCCCTCCTAATGTGCTCTTTCTATCCGTTGGGCTACCTACCCAATCTACATCCGTGAAGCCATGAAACTTCACCTCAACTATCTCTTTGTACCATAAGTTATACTCAGATGTGCCCCTGGGATATCTCAGGACATGCTTGCCCGCCTTCCAAAAGAGCTTGGTAGGCTTAACCATCACTTGACTAAGATGGTTCACTGAATAGCAAATGTCCGGTCTTGTATTAACTAAATACATGAGCGAACCCACCAACTGTCGATAGACAGTAGCATCCACTACCTCTCCAGATGTAGCGTCCTCTTCCCTCCATTTTCCTGGAAGAGGAGTATCCATGGGTTTGCAGCCCTCCATGTGAAACTTACCAAGTATCTCCCTTTCATACTTGCCTTAAGACACAATCAGTTCACCTTCTTGCAGCCATATTTCCAATCCAAGGAAATAGTGAAGGAGGCCCATATCCTTCATCCCAAACTCCTTTGCAAGATCCTCCTTGCATGAGTGTATCATCTTCTCATCACCAGTCAGTATTAAATCATCAACATAAAGAACAATGATTAAAATTTTACTCTCCACCACAATTTGGTATAGGTTTGGATCCGCCTCACTCTTGGTGAAGCCAAGTCCAATGAAATAGCTATCGATCCGAGTGTACCAAGCACGGGGTGCTTGCTTCAGCCCATACAATGCTCTTTTGAGTCTGCACACATGCGACTCGCTGCTGAAGATCTAAAATCCTTCAGGCTTCTCAATGTACACCTCTTCCTCAATGATCCCATTAAGGAACGCAATCTTCACATCCATCTGATGAATGTGCGAACCCATCTGTGCTGAGAGAGCAAGGATGGTCTTTATGGAAGAATATCGTGCGACAGGTGCAAAGGTTTCTTCATAATCAATCCCCTTGATTTGTGAGAAGACCCAGGCCACAAATCTTGCCTTATACTTCTCAACACTCCCATCAGCAGCTTTCTTTACCTTGTAGATCCATCTTGAACCTACCACTGATTTATCAACCGACCTTGGAACAATTTCCCAAGCACTGTTTCTAACAATGGACTCATACTCCTCCACCATTTCATCTACCCATGTGGGCTCCTGCACTGCTTCCTAAAAGGAAGATGGCTCAGTCACAATACATTTTCTCATTAGAGCCATGTATCTAGTGAATCGATCAGGAGACTGTCTCTGTCTACGCTATGAAGTAGGGACTCCTACATTCTATGCCGCATCAAGCTTCAACCTCTCAGCTTCTGTGGTACGCCTTATGCCAGTTTTGATGTTTGGCTCTGCGTGAGTGGACTCCTCCACTCCATGAACCTCATCCTGTGGCTGATCCACATCTAGAGACTCATCTTTGGGAACAAATAGTTCCTCCTCTACATGCAAGTCTAGCTCCCTCTCAAGCGACAACTTCATGGCTTTCTCCTCGATGAATTTTATATCTTGTCGCACCAAAATCATTCGACTATTTGGAAAATACACATGATAATTATGGGGTGTTTCTGTGTACCCCACAAATATCCCAACTTTAGCAGCCGGCTCTAGCTTCTTCTTGGCGTTCTTGGTCAAATGCACATAAACAGTGAGCCAAAAATATTAAAGTGAGAAACATCCAGTTTCTTACTAGTAAAAGCTTCTTCAGGTGTACTCATGCCAAATACTCTATGAGGACAACGATTTTTCACATAAACCGTAGTGTTGCATGCTTCCGCCCACAAGTGCATTGGTAGGCCCTGATCATGTAGCATAGCTTGTGCAGCACCCACAATCGTTCTGCTCTTCCTCTCTGCGACCCCATTCTGATGTGGGTTATGAGGTGCTATGAGTTCTCTTCGAATTTCTTCTTTGCTATAGAAGTCTTTGAATTCGTTCGATATGTATTCACCACCATTATCACTCCATAGAGCCTTGACTTGCTTCCTCGACTCTTTCTCCATCAATTCTTTAAACTCACATAAATTTGAGAATGTTTGATCTTTCTTCTGCATGAAGAAGATCCAGCATCGACGAGAATAGTCATTAACAAAAATAACATAATACCTGTGTTTTCCTGTTGAAGCAACCGAGAATGGTCCACACACATATGTGTGAAATCTCTCTAAGATCCTCGTAGCACGGTTCTCCTTTTCATGAAAGGTGGTCTTCACAAACTTACCCATAGTACATCCCTTGCACTGATCTATCTGAGCAAGTGTACCCTTGGGAAGTCCAGTAGAAATCTACTGCAAAATTTTCAAGGCGCCATGGTGAAGATGGCCCAATTTCCTATGCCATAATTTTCCCTCATCCCAGCTCACCACTTCTTCTTCTTTTCCCACCATTGAAACACAGCCATCTACCTCCATCTTGTAGAGATTCTTGACTCGAATCCCTATCGTCTTGGTTTGACCCATTTTTTTATGTCGCAAAAAGCTTTTCCATCATTGAAAACAATGTCATAATCTCTGTCCTCCAACATTGCAACTGAGACCAAGTTCTTCTTTAGACCTGGAACATGCATAACATTTTTCAACAGAATGGTTTACCTGACTCCCTCTCAAAGGTAATGGTACCAATGCCAGTCGTACTGTATCGTCCATCGTCGCCCATCTCTATATGCATTTGGAGATATTTCTCCTCCAAGTCACTGAAAAGCTCCTTGTCCCTCGTCGTGTGGAAGGAAGCACCACTATCAAGATACCACACCAATCCCATTGTGCTTGAAACCAAGCATGCGATCAAGAAGAAATAAAGTTCAAATTGCAAGGCAAGGGCCTCACCAGCTACAGCTCTAGCAGCCTTCTTGTTCTTCTTTTTTTATGGGCAGTTAGTGGCGAGATGCCCATGTTCGTGACAGTGAAAACACTTCACCTTGGACAAATCCAGCTTCTTGCTTTTAGCCTCGGATTTTGAGTGGAATTTCTTCCCCTTCCCTTTCCTTACTTTGGCAACCAAAGCACAATCCTCTTCATCACTATGCTTTTATGAAGAGCCATCCCTGGTGTTCTGCCTAAACTCCTCCTGCACTAGATCCGACCACAGTCGTTCCCAATCCGGTAGTTTTTCTCGTCCGTTGACAAAGCATTTATAACTATGCCAACTCTTAGGAAGTCCCAAGAGAGCCAAGCTCACCAAATCATCATCAACAACAATTATTCCCACACTCCCCAGCTCATCCCTACATTGGACAAACTTTTTGAGATACTTAGGACTATTGTTTCCCTTCTCCATTTTGATTTTTCTAAGTTTATCCTTCAGTGCCAATTTCCTATGGTCGCTTCTATTTTGGAAAAGATCTGTCAAATCCTTCCACATTGCAAATGGAGTGGCTTTCCCATGAAGGCTTGATACAATATGGTCTCTCACACCTTCCAACAGAATCCTTCTCGTCTTCACTACTTTCTTTTGCCATGCGTCAAGTAATGGAGCATCCGTCGAAGTGGGCTTAGGAACATCGCTATCGATGAACTCCTTCAAGCCATTATCTTCAAGCATCACCTCCATCCTATCCTTCCATGTAATGTAGTTTGAGTTTCCCTCGAGTGCATACTCTAAACCCATTTCGATGTTTACTCAACTGTCACACCAATAAATTCTTGCAATAAATTCGAATTGTTTCTACCAAAAAAACCCAGCAACTGCTTCAATATTGCAATATTAAATGCTCTAATACCATGTACAAATTTTATAAATACAATGATGTATTACCGGATTCTCCTGATCTAACAATTATATCCATTTTTAAATACAGAATCCTTCTACTTAATTCTTTGAATAAATTTAATCTCCAATTGAAAACACATGAACAAAAATCAATTGCACATAACACAGAAGTTTTTACCGGGAAAGCATAAAGCTAAAAACCCCAACTATCATATATTATGTATATCATGGATCATGAAACAATCTCATACAAAACTCTATTCCAAGAGCTCTCAGTACAATATACAATCTTCTCACACTGTCATACAAAAATTGGCTCACACAAGCACCAATTTACTGCCTCTTGACAGTCTACCTCCACTGTGCAATCCCTGTTGATGAATATCCTTGAATGAATTCGATATTGCCATGCCTTCACTACGCAATCCTCATTGGCATCTCCAATGTGTGTGTAGATGCATTGAATGCACCACTATAGTCACAACTGATAGTCAACCAGGCCCTTTTACTTATCTCTCAACTGGGTCTATACTGGATCTGACATGCATGTAGTTAACAATATTATTTCTTCAGTTGCATGTGATACCACTTCTTGTGAATTAATTAAATAATTAATTCACTAATATCTCACTAGTGTATCTTTAGTTACAACTAGCACAACTGAGTTTAACTCACTTAACCGAGTTAAACTAAATAACAACTCATATAACTACACATCCAACTCTGTTACAACTTTGTATCACTCAGTTACAACGAAGTCCACTGCATGGTCCACCAACCAACCACTTCAACTTGAAATCCACTTAGCTAATTTATTTTCCACTTCAGTTAACTATTTCCAAGTGCTCATTGAAAATAGAGAATTATTTATTGTCTAAATTTTGTTAAGGGCTTAACGAAAATCGACATGCATTCTAATTTTAGACATGCGTTCCACGAAACAACTTCACACATGAATTCCAAACTTAGACGCCCATCCATCCATATGATTTTCTCAACCATCTATAAATAGATTACTGCTAAAAACAAACTTTGATCCAAATTCTAAAAATAGACATATCACCTAAAAATAGCCTGCGGGCTCCACCTAGTGTAGGTGCTTAATTTTCACTAGGATCGTCATCTTGTTGAATCTCAACAGTTAATACTACCTTCCAAACCATAGAACATTCGTCATGTGCTTGTTTAGGATCGTGATTCAATATTCTATTGAGATAGGGTGAATATACTTTCTGCAAACCATTTCTATCTATAGACTTTATGTAGAGACCAGTCTCCAACCAACCTTGGTTTCTAGAGCCCTAGAAAAAGAAAACAAGTTTTTCAGGCCCCAACTTCCCCACATCTTGGGCAAGGTAATTTTATCCCATTTGACCTAGGGAAAAACTCAACCATAGTTTGAAACCATCCATAGAAATCTGCAACAAATATTACAAATAGAGTTCAGAACCCCTTTCAACATCCAGGACAACAACATACAAAATGGCTTCCAAGACAAACTTAATTATAAGCACTAATATACATGTTGTAGAGATCCATTCGAAGCTCCATACCATTAATCTCTTCTATATCTTTGTTATAAGCCATAAACAATCCACCTTTTTATAATGATTAGGCTTCAGGTGAAATCCCAAGTATTTGATCCCTTCGTCAAACATATTTGTGTGAAAGGGGAAGATATTTTGAGCGTTTGGGAGCTCATCCTTGGACAAGACCACCCCTGATAGTGTTGGTTTCTAAAGGTTTATCATCATACTTGTAACCTTATCAAATATAGATAGGACCATTTTGATAGTTTCCAAGTCTTCTTTGGACCCATTAGAGAATAAAAGAATATTAAAAAGATATTTTATGGATAATTCAGTGGCAACGGTGGCACCCTTTAGATCACCCCTCCTTTTGGTTTCAAACAAAAATATACTTAAACCTTTAGTCACCAATAGGAATAATAATGGTGTAAGCAGACAACCTTGATGACGTCCTCTCTCAACATGGAAGAAAGGTTAAGTAGATACTTTGATAAGCACTGTGAAAGACACTAACTTGATGCAACACATGACCCAATTAATGAAATTTACCTTAAAACTCAAGTGAGACATTAAAATTTTGATGTAGATCCAATTGACCATTTAATATGCTTTGGAAAGATCTATTATGAGCACCAAACCTTTTAATTTCTTTGTTTTTGAACTGTGGAGTCCTTCCTGTGCGGCCCTAATGTATCTGCCTACCTTCTAGAAAGGCAACTTTCTCCTTTGATACATTTTTAGACATGACCGGCTTCAATCTATTTGCAATGATATTGCAAATACAATTTTATAATAAGATGGGCCTAAAGTTGTCGAAAGTGTGAGGAGAGTGAATCTCGACAAGAGAAATAAAGGTAGAGTTGAAATAATCATATATTCTCCCATTTTTTCTATTGTTTGTGACCACCTTAATGATATCAACCCCTAAAATATCATAAAACTTAGAGAAAATTTTGATCGACCAACCATCAGGGCCCCCGCTTTTGTCCCATTAGAAATTATAAATTACCTTTTGAATCTCTTCCTCACACACTGACTCCATAAGAGAATGATTATCTTCATCATTTATCAACCTGGGAAAATGATGAGCTAACGATATTACCTCAGCTAGGGATGCTTCCTATGGAGCCTTGAAAATATTTTGAAAATAACTTTTCCCCAATCTGGAAATATCTTCAAAAGATGTGGCTCTACCCCCATTTGGATCAATTGAGACCCAAATAGTATTTATGGAACAAAAACCCTTTGTAAACTACTGGAAAAAACTTTGTATTTCCATCCCCACTTTTAATCTAGATCATTCTATTATATAACCTCCATGTATCCTCCTTTTCTTCCAAAATTCTCTTCCTGGTGGCCTCTAATTGAATGATTCTTTGCTTGGTATCCTTTGATAAATAATCCTCCCCTTCTGGGTCTTCTAGCTACTCCAATTCGTGATATATATTTTTAAGAAAATCCTCATCCCTTTATTTTTTAATGAATGGCCATTCTATCATGGCATTTTTCACCCTTTTGAGGTTGTCAATAAATTGACTTGGGCTAAACCCATCTTTGTCAGGACTAAAGGGGATACAGTGCTCAACAACAATATTGTGGAAATATTCATCCATTAACCAAGCTAAATTGAATTTGAATGGGGGGCTCGACTTTTTTAATCCTCTTTTTACTTCAAGAAATATTGGGCGGTGATATGAACTACCCCCCACCCCTACCCACTGACAAAAGATCAAGATCTTGTCCAACAAAGATTCAACTAGCAAAAAATGTTAGGTCCCTATAACAATATTGTATCTCGTCATTTTAATTGTTAGTATAGCCCCCTTATTGCTATTGGTGTTCCCATGTAGTCCCCATATTGTTATTATTGTGCCCCATATAAGCCCATTATTGTTATTGTTGTGCCCTTACATTGTTATTGTTATGTCGGCTAGGATTATATCGTGACCCATTGGAATCCTATATATAGAAAGGAGTTTTTTTCATTTGTGTCATCCAATAATTGTTCATTTATGTAATGTAAATGAGTTTTCCCCCTCAAAGAGGATTATTTCTAAGTCTTTCATCTATCTTTTCTTCTATTTTGTCACTTGGTTTCATAACATTTGGTATCAGAGCTTTGGATTCTAGGGTCTCGCTGCTGCAAACAAGTCATCTTGGAATTTTTGCTATAAGTTTTTTTCTATGAAGGTTCAGAAGATGAAACAATAACTCATTTGAGCCAAAATCCTGAGTAAATTTGTGTAAAAATTTCAGATCTTGGTTTTTTATATTTCTGGAGATATGATCTGAGGAATTGGGGTTTTTGTAGGCTCCAGAATTTCATCTCAAACAGGTGGCCAAAGGAAAATCGTCATAAATTTCATTTCAGACACCGGATTAGAATTCTGTAAAATGTAGCCTGAAGTGCATGGATTTCAGTTTCTTGTATATCGATTTCAAATTCGAAGGTTAACAAAGTGACATGTGGCACTCCTTCCAATTTTGCTCTACTAAACTAGCCCATAATTAGGTCATTGTGGGAGATTGGGAAAAACTTTATCTTGAAGAATCCAAATTAGGTCTGACCTATGCCATTAGAAAGAAGAATCATAGGGCTACCACAGGACTTAAGTTCAGATCGTGGAGATCCAAAATTATAGATGTTACAACCGTTTCAAGATCGATATCCTAAAAGCAAGAAAAAGTGTATATTTATAATAAAAGAATTGCATAACTTTTGTTTGAAAAATTAGTTTGAAGTGATTCTAAGGGCGTATTGAAGCACAGATATCAACATTGAATCTAAAATTCCTCCCAAAAATAATTCCACACCCATTAAGCCCTCAGAGAGCTCTAATATGATACATGAAGAGGAAGAAGCGCAACATGATATATCAAAATTGCAAGACCAAGTGCAACAAATTTCGCTCTCGCAAAAAGTAACCAAAAATGAAATGGAAGCTAAGATGGATGGTTTGAAGAAAGGCATGGAATTTAAGATGGATGGTTTGAATAATGGCATGGCATATAAGATGGATGGCATGGAAGCTAATATGGATGGCATGGAAGCTAAGATCGATGGTATAGAAGGCAACATAGAAGATTTGAAGAAAGACATCGAAGGTTTGAAAGAAGGTTTGGCAAAGTTGCTACAAAAAAAAAAAATCCTAATGGAAAAAAGGTAGTAGAGGAAACTCATGATGAAAAAAAAAAAAATATTAATTGTGATTTCATAGACTCTAATGTTGGATTTAAAACCCGCCATATTCCAAAGATTGATATGAGGAATTTTGATGGCAAGGATCTTGTAACATGCATACTACAGATGGAGCAATACTTTGATCTCCATAATGTGCAAAACAGACAAAAGGTACACATTGCAACTTTATATTTAGAACCCAATACATTTGTATGGTATTGATGGCTTTTCTCTTGTAAAAATATTGTCACTTGGTCAATTTTTACAGAGGAAATGATAGCACATTATGAGGATACAAAGAGCAACACCTTCTTTAGCCAATTGATAAATCTCAAACAAAAGGGTTCAATGGTGGAGCACATTGAGGACTTCCAAAAATTGAATATAAGGGTAAAGGATATTCCAAGGGAGCACAGGATTGATGTCTTCATAGGGACTTTAAAGGATAACATCCAACTTGAGGTTTGTCTTTGGGAACCTGATTCATTGGAGACGACATTCAGGTTGGCAAGAAAAATTGAAAGAAAAATTATGGCGACAAGGAAGCCTACCACTGACAACTATAAATATGGAAGTATTGCTACTCCTAGACTTCCACAACCTATAAGGTTGACACCACAACAATTGGAAGAAAAAAGAGAAAAGGGGCTTTGCTATAGTTGTGATATAAAATACAGTAAAGGTAAGTGTGCTAAGAAGAAATTATTTTACATAGATTGTGAAGAGGAGGAAGAAAAAGAATAAGAAACTTCAAAAGAAGAGGAAATACACTAGGAACCAACCCTAGAGGAAGAAGAAATGAATCTGACCATATCCTACAACGCATTGGTAGGAAATACCACTCCTCAAACTCTTAAGATAGAAGGAAATATCAAGAAGAAAATGTAATAGTGTTGATTGATTCGGGTAGTACCCATGATTTTATTCATTGTAAGGTGGCCAAGGAATTGAATGGCTTCCTATCCCCAGCACCAAAGTGTCAAGTGATGGTTGCAAATGGAGGAACTATATATTGCTATGAAAAGTGCCATAATATCAAGCTAACCATGGTAGAATATGTATTGAATAGTCCAATGCTATCCATTCCAATGGGTGGTGCTGATGTTTTACTAGGAGTACAATGGTTGAAATCTTTGGGGACGGTAGCTTTTAATTTTCAAGAACTTTTCTTGAAAAAAAAATCAGAAGGAAAGGAAGTGGAATTATGGGGTATCGCAAGGAAGCCACGAAATATAATCAGCTCTAATGTCATGACAAAGCTTCCAAATAAATAACAACGAGGCGTAATTGCACAATTATGCTCACTAGAGGTTCAAACATCAAAATCATCTATTTCTCCATATCTCCAAAAAGTATTGGACAATAATTCCAAGGTGTTTGATTCTCCCAAAGGACTCCCACATATTCGTGATCATGATCATGCTATTCATTTGATTCCAGGAAGTGTTCCTCCAAACATCAAGCCTCAAGGATATCCTTATGCTCAAAAGAGTGAGATTGAACGTATGGTTGCAGAAATGTTAGAGGCTGGTATAATTCAACCTAGTCAAAGTTATTTCTCTACTCCAATAGTATTGGTGCACAAGAAGGATGGATCATGGTGTATGTGTCTGGATTATAGGGAGCTCAACAAGCTCACTATTAAAGATAAATTTCCCATCCCCGTCATTGATGAATTATTAGATGAATTACATGGAGCAATTTATTTCACCAAGTTGGATCTTCATTCTGGATATCATCAAAATAGAATGAAGAATGAAGACATTTCGAAAACATTATTCAGAACTCATGAGGGTCATTATGAATTTTTGGTCATGCCTTTTGGCCTTACTAATACACCTTCCACATTTCAAGGTTTGATGAATTCCATTTTCAAACCCTTCCTTAGAAATTTGTGTTAGTATTTTTTGATGATATACTAATCTAAAAAAATTCTTGGAAGGACCATGTTCAACATGTTGACAGGGTGCTCAAACTTTTTGAGGAGAAACAGTTATATGCTAAAACCTCCAAATGTTTCTTTGGAGTACAGGAGGTGGAATATTTGGGTCATATTGTATCTCATAAGGGTGTTAAGGTAGACCCTAACAAAAATAAATTCATTAAGGAATGGGAAATCCCCACAACCATAAAGAATATTCGAGGATTTATGGGGTTAACATGGTATTATCGCAAGTTTGTTAATAATTATGGGAGAATATCAACACCTCTAACATCTTCTTCTTCTTTTTTTTGGTAATTGAGGCTAAACTATATTAATTCAAAAGTAAAACATTACATATGCTACAGCCTGAGTTGGTAAGTTGCGCTTAACCAATCCTAGCCTTTGTTGCCTTCATAGTTGCGCATGTATGGGGCTACCTCCTTGGAGGAAACCAGCCAAGAAAAAACATCAAACAGAAGATTAAAAAATGTGCCATAGCACCAATGAAAGTAAAGTTTCTATGATAATAACTAGCATAACAAAAAACTAAGAAGAGTTGAGCTGCTGCGCAACCATGGGTCTTCTCCTACATCCTCGATATCTAGATCTTCCTCCATGATGGGGCAGGCGTACTCCTACGCAATGGCTTCGTCTTCAGTAATAGGTCAACGCGGAGGCCTAGAAGCAAGAGTGTAGAGTACGGGAGAAACCAGGTACTCATCATCTGGGACTCGTGTCCAGGTGCCTTCTAAGTCCATTATCCAAATGTCGGTGTCTTCCCCCTCTACCTCTTGTGCCAGAAGAGGCTCGATTTTGCGGGGCATGGGGTGCTCTTGGTGCGCAATGGTCGATTTCCTTGGTCCGCTTCTGCCTCTCTGCATTTCATGAGTGGGGGTCACCTCCTCCTAGTCATGTGCGGGGCTCTAGGGGGCCTATCTGGTGTGACTGCCCAAAGAGGATCCCTCAAAGGACTCCAAGCGGTTATCGGGACCTCGCTGGTAGTGTCTAGGGAATGCACCTCTCTGGCCTCCTCTGATTTTCTTTGGCGCAGTCTTGGATCCATGGAAAAGTGAATTAGTGGGTAGATGGGGGGCTTAGAGAGGTATGGATGAGCGGCTCTAACCAGAGACGGGGAGTGCGCAGCGAGGTGCTATTGGACAGGGAAGTGCATTGGTGGAGCATGCGCGACAGGGGGAGCTAGGTAATGGGAGCACATAGGCTGGTGAAACTAGCAAGGCAAATGGAGCCAAGGTGAGGCGCGCATTCAATGGGGTGCACAGCCGGGGGGATTTTGCGTAGCACAACTATAGGGAGGAGGTTGCGCAACGGGCGAGGCGCGTAGGAGGGCTGAAATTGAAACATGAAAGCCAGAAGGAGCAGACTATGAGTAGCTTTGTGCGGAAGGGCCTCCCCTTTTGTAGGCCCGTGCCACATGCGAAGATGCTAAGCATTATTATGACTCGCTTGTAGCTGAATGCTGCAACAATTTTCATGAGGAAGCATGTACTTCGAGTTATGGCAGAACGTCATATCCATCCAGGAGATCATTCAAATGATTGCAGCTGAGAGGTACCCCCAAGGGGATGTTTTTAGCATTGCGTATCTTCATGATGCCTTTCCTCTATCACCTCATGTGAATTATTGTAGGAGTGTGGATCCACTTCAAGTGAAGGCTTGCGTTGCAAATCTTCATCATCTTGAGCGTGGGAGAGATTGTTTTCATACGTGCTTCCACTATCACCCGCATCCGAGGAGTGAAATTCCTTTTGGATAAGTGTTTGGAATTCTCTTCTTAGAGAATCGTCCTCAATCTGGGTGAGGTTGGAGTAATGCATCTCTCTGTGACTTTCCACACCCTTGTTGGCTAGGAGGTCCGCAACAGTGTTCACTTTCCTGTGCACATGGTGAAAAATTATTGCCCTGTGATTTTGTATCAGTTGTTCCAAGAGTTTGAGCTTGTTATCAAGCTTCCATCTGGTGGATACCTTTGTGGAGGCAAAGCCATGGAGAATTCGTGTGGCCGCCTGATCTCCCTTCATTTCTAGGGTAAAATAGTTGAACTCAATGGCTCTAGAGATGCCCTGGATGAGTCCCTCTAGCTCCGTGGAGTTGTTGTTATCCCATCCATATTTCCATAGAAGATCAGAAGGGGCTTGCCCTGGGAATTCCTGAAGATACCTCCAAATCCTGCATTTCCGGGGTTGCAGTTACAAGTTACATTTGAAGAAACCATTTGGAGGTGGATTCCATTGTTCAGGATCAGTGGTTCTTCCTGCATTCCCTGGGGGGTTGTCCATGGGGGTATCTATGCTCATATGCCAGTTGCTCCATATTTTACGCTTCACAGTAGATGTCGGGACATCTTCCTTACTCCAGGGAGTTATGGCAAGGTTTTCTATGAGGTTGCCATGTATCCTTGCCCAAATTTTCTCTTGATTGGATGCCTTGTCTTTAAAGATCCTACTGTTCCTTTCTTTCCATATGTTCCAGATAAGGAGGCCCGGAATCAACTGCTAGAGTCTGTTCAGAAGTTTACTAGAGTATGGGTTTTCCGTCCACCTTCTGATGGTGCCGATGATGTTTCCCCTTTCTTTGTTGGTGTGTCTACATAGAATTGTGATCCTATCCCATAAAGCATTGTATGTAGGGCAGAGGTCCAACAATTGGTCAGTAGTTTCAAGGTCTTCCTAGAATAGAGGGCATCTTGAGGGTCCCACAAACCCTCACTTCAATAGATTCTCCCATGTAAGAATGCATTATTTACTGAGAAGCCATAGAAAGGTGGCTACTTTGGGCCAGAGCTTGGCAGACCATATCTTCTTCCATATGAGACTGGATGGATCTGGGTTCTACTATTGTAAGATATTGTAAGCTTCCTTGGTGGAGTAGTTTCCACTTGGTGTGTGACCCCATCGAAGAATATCATGTAGAAATTTGCTGAATAATGATTAATTATCCACCGAGACTATCCTAATCACATACAATTCGAATTTATATGCAACACATAATCTCTTCCACTCAGATCATCACACATGCGGAAAATAAATCAAGCGATAACACATCAAATCATCATACACATTAACACAGTATGTATGGGGAAAGCTTATAGCTGAAACCCCGCAGCTATTGTGTATATTATAATGGAGAAATCAAGTAACAAACTCAGTACAATACTCCTCACAAGTACTCAGTACTTTCTCATACAGTTACCCACAATCTAGCTCAGTTTTGAACAGGTTACTGGTTCAAAACTCACCGCCAATTGCCTTGCCTCTATTGCGAAATCCAGGCCTGTCTATATAGAGATCCAAGGTTTGAATCTCCTTGGCTTGACAGCGCAATCATCATGGGAAATTCCTCCAAGTGTGGTGCAAATCTCATGCACAACTGATGTCGCCACTGATAGCTAACTCCACCCTTTCATCTACCTCTTTCACTGGTCTCCACTGAACTGATCATGCACTGTAGTGAACCGATGTGTTCTTGAGTTGAATAATGAGTTACTAATTAATAAATTAAATAATATTTAATTCACTCCACTCATAACTAATTGATTAGCTAGTTAAACTAATCCCAACTAGTTCAACTAAAATAAACAGAACACAACTCCACTAGCTGTCTCATTAACTCCACCAAACTTCTGCCACTGAAGTCCTAACTGAAGTCAACCATGCATGATGCCATCAAACCCTTGGGGATAGCGTAATTCCTCTGTCAGATGCATGAGCCACTTCTGTAGCTCGAACTGAAGTGCTCCAAGAGAGTAAACTGCTGTTTAGAGTCCAAATATTATTAAGGGTAAATAATATTTGACTTCCCTATTTTTTAGGAGAGGCAGTCTAAAAATAGACTTCGACCTCTTCGACCTATAGGTCACAAAAATAGAGTCCCATCTATTTTTACCAACATGACCAATGCTCCAAGAATCTCAAACTGGAATCCTCGAACCATGCTCCATATGTCTAAAAATAGACATAGTCTAAAAATAGACTTTGCGCCAGAATTCGCCTGCGGGCCCACTTGGTGAAGGCGACTTCATTTCACCAAGCTCCATCATCTTGCTACATTCTCAACACTCCCTCTCAACAAGATATGGATTATTTTCAACCCCTATCCTGCCTCTGTGGAATTCAAACTTGCTCCTGGTGAGCGCCTTCGTCAGGATGTCGGCATCCTGATCCTCCGTGGGAACATATGAAAGCATCATGATTCTCCACTGAACACAATCTCTGATATGATGGTACCTGATGTCAATGTGTTTGGACCTATCATGAAATACTGGATTAGCCGAGAGTTTAATGCAACTCTGGTTATCACAGTAGATCACTGTAGGCTCCAAATGCAACCTGAACAATCCTGCGAGGATCTTCCTCATCCAAATAGCCTCGCATGCAGCCAAGCTAGCTGCCATGTACTCGGCCTCTGCTGAACTGAGTGCCACGGATCTCTGCTTCCTGCTATACTAGGGAACTGCTGTCGACCCAATGCTGAAAACTCCTCCAGAAGTGCTCTTCCGGTTCGTTGGGCTCCCTGCCCAATCTGCATCAGTGAAGCCAGAACGCTTCGCTCCATCCTCCTGTCTGTACCATAGACCATATCCCGATGTGCCTCTAATATAGCGCAATACATGCTTGCCTGCCTTCCAAAAGAGCTTGGTAGGCTTAACCATAGCTTGCGAAAGCTGGTTAACTACATAGCATATATCGGGTCGTGTATTGACCAGATAAATAAGCGACCCCACCAACTGTCGATAGACAGTGGCATCCACTACCTCCGCTGAAGTAGCATCCTCCTTCCTCCAACCACCAGGAAGAGGAGTGTCAACAGGCTTGCGGCCTTGCATGTTGAACCTCTCCAGAATCTCCCGAGCATACTTTCCCTGAGAAACAAACAGTCCTCCGCTGCGCTGCCAAATCTCCAATCCCAGGAAATAATGAAGGATGCCCAAGTCCTTCATCTCAAACTCTCGTGCAAGATCCTCCTTGCATGAAAGTATCAACTGCTCATCGCCAGTCAAAATCAGATCATCTACATACAGTACGATGATCAACGGCTTCCCCTCCACCACAATCTGGTACAGGTTAGGATCCGCCTCACTCTTGGAGAATCCAAGCCCGGTGAAGTAGCTGTCTATGCGAGTGTACCAAGCACGAGGTGCTTGCTTCAGCCCGTACGGTGCTCTCTTGAGTCTGCACACATGCGACTCACTGCTGAAGATCTCGAAACCTTCGGGCTGCTCTATGTACACCTCCTCCTCAATGACTCCGTTGAGGAACGCAGTCTTCACATCCATCTGATGGATGTGCCACCCCATCTGCGCTGAGAGAGCTAGGATCGTCCGTATGGAAGAGTACCTTGCGACAGGTGAAAAGGTCTCCTCATAATCGATCCCCTCGATCTGTGAGAAGCCACGGGCGACAAATCTCGCCTTGTACTTCTCCACACTCCCGTCAGCCGCCTGCTTCACTTTGTAGATCCATCGCGAACCCACCACTGATTTCCCACCGGTCTTGGGACAATCTCCCATGCACTGTTCCTGACGATCGAATCATATTCTTCGATCATGGCATCAACCCATGCGGGTTCCTCCACAGCTTCCTCAAAAGAGGATGGCTCCGTCATAACACATTGACTCACAAGAGCCATGTATCCAGTGTACCGATCCGGTGACTGTCTCTGTCTGCGCTGTGCTGTAGGTGGTCCTACAACCTTCTCTGCATCCCGAGCCAGTCGCTCAGCTTCTGTAGTGCGCATGCGCCCTCTGATGGTTGGCGCTGCCTGGGTGGTTTCTTCCACCTCCTGAACCTCCTCTTGTGGTTGATCCACATCAGGAAGCTCCTCCTTAGGAACTAACAGCTCCTCATCTGCATGCAAGTGTAGCTCCCTCTCAAGCGAACACTGCATGGCTTTCTCCTCCTGAAATTTTATATCCCGTCGCACAACAGTCTTGCGACTGTCTGACAAATACACCCGATAGTTGTGAGGTGTATCAGTGTACCCCACAAATATTCCAACCTCTGTGGTCGGATCCAGCTTCCTTCTTGCATCCTTCGTCACATGCATGTAGACAGGAGAACCAAAAATCCGCAAATGGGAAATATCAGGCCTCTTGCCAGAATAAGCCTCCTCCAGTGTACTCATGCCAAGAACCTTGTGAGGACAACGGTTCTGCACATACATTGCTATATTGCATGCCTCATCCCACAAGTGAAGGGGTAGGCCCTGATCATGCAACATCGCCCATGCAGCACCCACGATCGTTCTGTTCTTCCGCTCAGCCACCCCGTTCTGCTGTGGGTTATGGGGTGCGATGAGCTCTCTCCGAATCCCTTCTGCGCTGCAGAACTCCTTGAATCCAGCCGAGATGAATTCACCACCGTTATCACTCCTTAGAGCAATCACCTTCTTCCCCGACTCCTTCTCGACCAGTGCTTTAAACTCACAGAACTTCGCGAATGTATCGCTCTTCTCCTGCATGAAGAAGATCCAGCACTTTCGAGAGAAATCATCAACAAAGATCACATAATACTTGTGCTTTGCTGTCGAAGCAACTGAGAAAGGACCACACACGTCTGTGTGAACTCTCTCAAGGATCGTCGTGGCGCGACTATCCTTCTCGTGAAAAGTGGCTTTCACATACTTCCCTAAAGTACACCCCTTGCACTGATCTGACTGCGCAAGGGTGCCCTTAGGAAGCCCAGTAGAAATCTGCTGTAGAATCTTCAAAGCTCCATGGTGAAGGTGGCCCAATCTCCTGTGCCACAGTTCGCCCTCATCATCCCGGCTCACCACTTCTCCCGCTTTGCATGCCATAGCTGCGCAGTCATCTACCTGCAACTGATAAAGGTTCTGAGTTCGAACCCCTATCTTTCGGGTCTCTCCAGTAGTCTTACTGCGCAGGAAAGCTTTTCCTTCGCTGAAGACCACATCATAACCCTTATCCTCCAACATCGCTACTGAAATCAGGTTCTTCTTCAATCCAGGTACATGCATGACATCCTTTAAGACAAAGGGTTTACCAGAGTCCCTCTGAAAGGATACGGTACCGATACCAGTCGCACTGTATCTACCGTCATCGCCCATCTCGATGTGCATACCCAAATCCTTGTCCTCCAGATCTGAGAACAAATCCCGATCTCCCGTCATATGAAATGACGCACCGCTGTCCAAGAACCACATCGATCCCATCACACTTGAAACCAAGCATGCGATCAGTGAAAATTCAAGCTCGAACTGTGAAGCCAAAGCTTCTCCATCTGCAGATCTTCCCGCTTGCTTGTTCTTCTTCTTCTTTGGACAATTGGTAGCATAATGTCCATGATCATGGCGGTGAAAACACTTCACTTTCGCCATATCCTGCTTCTTGCCCTTTGCACCAGAATGAGAGGTTTTCTTACCCTTCCCCTTCTTTGCTTTGGCAACCAAAGCGCAGTTTTCTTCATCAGCTCCCTTTGATGAAGATCCATCTCAAGTAGTCCTCCTTATCTCCTCCTGCATGAGATCCGCCCAAAGGCGCTCCCATCTCGGCAGCTTCTCCCGACCATTGACACTATCTTGATATGAGTGCCAAGCCTTCGGAATACCAAGGAGAGCCAGGTCGACCATGTCCTCGTCTTCGACAGTCACCCCCACACTTCCCAGCTCATCTCTGCACTGAGTGAACTTCATGAGGTATTTGGCGATACTGTCGCCTTTCTCCATCTTGATGTTCCTAAGCTTATCTTTGAGCGCCCTTGACACCCTCCAACAGGATCCTTCGACATTTCACCATCTTCTTTTGCCATGCTTCGACTTCAGTAGGATCAGTGGGCTTTTGGACATCCGTATCTACGAACTCCTTAAGACCATTATCTTCTAATACTGCCTCCATGTGATCCTTCCATGCAACATAATTCGAACTACCTTCAAGAGCATATTCGAGTCGCAAACAGTTGAAAAACATTTTCAACACCGGCACCAAGAAAACAAAACTGCTGCAAAATTTCGAATTCCACCTCAAAGCTCAACCGCTCTAGATCTGTGAGAACAAATTATTTCTAGCACAGAGATTGACTGCAAGGGGCGTTTACCAGACCTTTCACTTTCCGAAGAAAGATGAATCCGGAGGCTACCTGCCCGCATGCAGACTCTGTCTACCGAAATAAGTTTGTAATCACTGTGATGATCAATCTCTGCTTCAATAGCTCCGATACCATGTAGAAATTTGCTGAATAATAATTAATTATCCACCGAGACTATCCTGATCACATACAATTCGAATTCATATGCAACACATAATCTCTTCCACTCAGATCATCACACATGCGGAAAATAAATCAAGCGATAACACATCAAATCATCATACACATTAACACAGTATGTATGGGGAAAGCTTATAGCTGAAAACCCCATAGCTATTTTGTATATTATAATGGATAAATCATGTAACAAACTTAGTACAATACTCCTCACAAGTACTCAGTACTTTCTCATGAAGTTACACACAAACTAGCTCAGTTTTGAACAGGTTACTGGTTCAAAACTCACCACTAATTTCCTTGCCTCTATTGCGCAATCCAGGCCTGTCTATATAGAGATCCAAGGTTCGAATCTCCTTGGCTTGACAGCGCAATCATCATGGGAAATTCCTCCAAGTGTGGTGCAAATCTCATGCACAACTGATGTCGCCACCGATAGCTAACTCCACCCTTTCATCTACCTCTTTCACTGGTCTCCACTGAACTGTCCATGCACTGTAGTGAACTGATGTGTTCTTGAGTTGAATAATGAGTTACTAATTAATGAATTAAATAATATTTAATTCACTCCACTCATAACTAATTGATTAGATAGTTAAACTAATCTCAACCAGTTCAACTAAAATAAACAGAACACAACTCCACTAGCTGTCTCATTAACTCCACCAAACTTCTGCCACTGAAGTCCTAACTGAAGTCAACCATGCATGTGCCATCAAACCCTTGGGAATCACGTGATTCCTTTGTCAGATGCATGAGCCACTTCCAAGGCTCGAACTGAAGTGCTCCAAGAGAGTAAACTGCTGTTTAGAGTCCAAATATTATTAAGGGTAAATAATATTTGACTTCTCTATTTTAAGGAGAGGCAGTCTAAAAATAGACTTCGACCTATAGGTCCAAAAAATAGAGTCCCATCTATTTTTACCAACATGACCAATGCTCCAAGAATCTCATACTGCAATCCCCGGACCATGCTCCATATGTCTAAAAATAGACATAGTCTAAAAATAGATTTTGCGCCAGAATTTGCCTGCGGGCCCACTTAGTGAAGGCGACTTCATTTCACTAAGCTCCATCATCTTGCTGCATTTTCAACAGTCTCTTGTTGTTGGTCCCTGTTATTTTCCTCTGTTTTCTTTGTTGCTTCTATGTCGAAAGTATGTAAGCTTCGGTGGGCCTTCATATGGCCTTCTTTGTTAGTAACTACCTTCTCTCGGCCCAGCGTCCCAGTGTGGTTGGCCGTTTTTAGTTTTAATTTTCTGCTGGACTTTGATCAAGATTGGGTTTGCTATCACTTGGATTGTTGTTTGTTTGAATATCGTTCGGCTCTAGGGATTTTTGTTTGGCTGGCTTGCACTCTCTCTTTCCTTCTGGAAATGGCAGCCCCTTTTGTAACCATATTTACAAAAAAAATAATAATTAAAAAACCAATAATCTTATCCATCAAAAAAAATTGCCCACAAATTATATATTAAAAATACTTTTAAAATAATTAAAAAACTAATAATCTCATCCCATCCAAGAAAACAAGAAATAGCCCACAAATTCCAGGTTAAAAACGAAAACAAACAATATTTAGACTTGGGGCAAAAGATACTATCATACCACGTGCCATTTCCTGGACGCGATTAATGAATGGTTCTTGTTGGCGCTGACACACACGCTTCAATGGTTGTTTGTTCGGCTGCTATGGGGCAGTGAAACATATTATTAAGTGATTTAAAAAAATAAAAGCGTAAATCATAAATTATACAATTCGCAATTTACTTATAAATGGATTTAAAACTATAATTTATATAATTTTAGATTTATTGGATGCTGCACTATTAAGTGAATTAAAAATATAAAAGCATAAATCATAAATTGTACAATTTGCAATTTTCGATTTAAAACCATAAATTATAAATTATACAATTTCATCCAAAATTATATAAGTAAATTAATAAAATCATAAATTATATAATTTTGGACTTGTTCGCTGCTATTGGGCAGTGACACGCACTATTAAGTGAATTTAAAAAGATGAAAGCATAAATCATAAATTATACAAGTCGCAATTTTTTCGTAAATGAATTTAAAACCATAAATTATAAATTATACAATTTCACCCAAAATTATAAAAGTAAATTAATAAAATCCTAAATTATATAATTGGATTAAAAAATAAAAAATGTCACAGGAACTATTAAGTGAATTTAAAAAATAAAAGCATAAATCATAAATTATACAATTTGCAATTTTCTGATAAATGGATTTAAAACCATAAATTATAAAAAATTATACAATTTCATCCAAAATTATATAATTGATATAGAAATTGGCTTTTTGCACGGATAAGTGTCGCTTTGATCTCCAATATTAAAATTTGCTCGATACCTATAGAGTTTTTTATCCCCAAGGTTGTTATTGCAATTTTGCCATTCTGCTACAAAGTTTAACTTAAAATATCCGTTAAAAAGATTAAAAAAAAAAACTTAAATTTTTTTTTCTGTAAGAACTTAAAATATAATATTTTTTAGTAATTAAACTATTTTTCCGTAAAGCATTAAAAAAATTGTCAGTTAACCGGATTTGAAAAAAATAAATTCAGCCAAGCTACAACAGAATCACTAAATAAGCTCTAATTTAAATTCCGCCAGGCTACAACAGAATCACTAAATAAAATCTAATTTAAATTCCGCGAAGCAGCAGAATCACTAAATAAAATCTAATTTCAAACTCCGCCAAAGTCATCTCCCAATTCTTAAATTTATTATTTATTATATAATTAAATCCGTAAATGAAAACATTATATATATTTTTATCTGTAATTAAAAATGCTGGAGTGAATGGGAGATATACATGTAAATGGGAAGATGGATATATATAATAAGGAAGACGAGGAAATATTATGAGTGAAATAGAGAATGTAACGAAAGGAAGAAAGAGGAAAAGAAGAAGTGAATGAGAGATATACATGTAATTGGGAAGAAGGATATATATAACTAGCATTTGCATCAAAAAGGTGTAAAGATACGAAGTGTGGTTGAATGTAGAGTGACGTAGAGGTAGCACTGCGGGAAATAAAAATGTGGGCATGGAAAATATGAAGAATTTAGAGACTAAAGTGTTGTTAAAATAGAGCTTTTCAAGTGGGTAAAAGCACATTATAGAATGGATTTATATCACTGAACTCATAACTAAACTAGAAGCAATATAGGTTGAAAAGGACAAAAATTTGTTTTCAAACAAAACATGAAAATTTATAACATAATTTGTACTAGCAATTGCACCTGTGGTGCAAAGGAACGCCGAAAGGAGGCGTTGTGTGAATGAGCGTTTAAGAAACACTGCTTGAGAATGACTTTCTTGAATAATTTGATTTAAAGTTTAGATATTAAGATGAATCTTATTAGTCTTGACTAATTTTACAAATGCAATTTTTGCAAATACGTTCCTGACAATGAGTAGTTTAAAGGCTTTCCCTATGGAACATATATTTTGGAATATGGCATGTCAAATTATTTCCTTGGTAAAGAAGGCATAGGCACAAAATAGGTTAGGAGAGGATGTTGGTTTGTAGGTATAAAAGGAAAGGAAATAGTAATGTCAAATAACCATATTTGTAAATTAGTTTTTGAAGTATGCTACTTGCAATTGTATATCTTGAATAATCCAAGTTTTTTTTCAACTCATTGCTAATCATGTTTGAGATGACACATGCACATGATAGTTTGAAACGTAAGCGTATAAGCAAATGGAATAGATTGATTGGAATTGTCAATGGTACTAAGTAAACACTAAATAGTAGATACTGAACCTTGAAACAACAAATTAAAATTGCCTAAGATCAGTAAAGAGTGACTTGCTAGTGCATATTTGTAATATTCTAAGCATTTTTTTTTTGAAATTATTGTTAATCATATTTGAAATGATATATGCACAAACAATTAGAAAGTAATTTATTTTATTTTAGAAAGAGTGAAGCAAATGTACTAAATGTCTTTGCGAAAATCACATTAGAATAGATTAGGTTGACGCGTGTTTATTTATTTATTTATTAATCTTTATTTTATTTTATTTCTATTTATTTATTTATTTGATTCTTATTTTTGTAATTAAGAAATTTTTTTATGTATTTTATTTTTAATTTTAATTTTCTCTTTATTTTATTTTATTTCTATTTATTTATTCATATTTTATTTTTATTTTTATTTTTTTTGTAATTTATTTTTATTTTTATCATAGCATGTAATTATTAAAAATAAAATAAATATATAAATTCAAATTTTAAATATTATTTAATTACTTTTAACATTTAATTTATTCAATAATAATAAAAACAAATGAATATCCTTTGAATAATGCACCGAGGCTATCTCCCTCTTTTATAAAGCGCTCGAATATTAATAGAAATCCCCCCCTTGTAAACTGTATTAAAAGGCAATATCCTCTCATTATATTTTGATGTTCGAACTTCTTAGACCATAACCCCAAGCAATAACAAGTATACGCCCTCTCGAAAGGCTCACGACGGACTTTAGTTTAATAAGCATTGACCAAACCTTAGAGTTGAAACCCCAAGTCTTATCATGTCATTGGATGGTTTTAAACTCAATAATTTTGAATGTCGTTTTTATTGAAACTTTCTTGAAATAATATGAATCACGTAGGCTTCAATTCAAAAATCTATTTTCCACACTCAAGGGTTTGCATTGTAATTTTACATGGGAGGGTTGAAATTGAAATTGCAGGGTATACCGTCATTTGTAGAATCGGTCACCAAACAGCTCTCTGTAGACTTACTGCGCTTGTACAATATGGGTTTTCAAAGGTTTGCAGTAACAGATATGGGGCTGTCGAGGTGCTTGCCAGTTATAATAGTAGAGAATTCTTATTCTGACCTTGCCAAACCATTTGCAGAATTGAGTCTATCTACTTTGCTTCAAGTCCTGATAGTGTTGTATTATTTTTTTCTTATTAATGCTTCAAATGGTAATTGGAAATATGCCTTCTGAAATTTGTGGAGTCAGTCGGTTTCACTTGTTAAGGGTTTGGTTTGTGAAAATTCTATTGCTTGAATCTTACATTCATGTAATGCACGAGTAATGATCCTTGATAAGGTTTCTTTTCTGAACCAACTTGGGGTGTCAAATTTGTATTTGTGTATTCTAACCAACCAGCTGCCATTTCTTAGTTTCTTGTTGATTCTTACTATGCATGCAATGGTCCCTACCCATCATTACCATTGAAATTTGAATTTCTTTACTGTACATTCCATTGCGATGTTACCAGAGACGGCATGATAGTGAATCTGGTTGATTTCAGTCCCTGGAGGCCATCTATTCTTAATTATGCTAAGTCCGCAATCTCTTCTCAGCCGCTGCCATATAAACAAATCATTTTTTTTGTATCACTAAGTTTGTTTTCTTCTTGACTCATATCCATCAAAATAATCATGGTTTTATCTGTGTGGGAACAATTTCACAATTATAAGCAGACAGTCAGCCTGGCAGTTTGGGCCCTGGATATATAAACAACTTTCTTCTCCTTTTACAGTTTTACCATTGTAATAGGCTTGGACTACTTGGTTAAAGTTTAGGTTCCACTATTTTGTAATTGTATGTGATAATTTCTTACAATTGGTAGAGGAACACAGAGAACAAAGGAAATGGCTTGAAAACATTGTTCCAGTTAGGCAGTTTTACCTGATATGTGATGACATTTTCTCTGCTTCCTCTCTTGCAAATCAAGAAATACTCCAAATTAAGGTGAAGTGTGGCGAGGAGTGAATAAATTTAAGGACTAGCATATCTACTCCGAATGGACAGGCTACGCAAGCTTTGGTTTACTATGTGTTGTGGATTTCTCTTGATCCATTGTAATTTCCTACTCTTTTATTCGAATTTTATTTGCAACCGTTGTGTAGTTTCTAACCAATTCTTAGTGTATTTGGTATTTGTGTATTTGGATTCGTGACAAAAAATGTGGAGAGTGCTCGCCCAAGTGCAATGTTTGTGTTTGGGGACTCCTATGTCGACACTAGAAATATGGAAAAACCAAATGCCGTTGCTTGGAAACCTCCATATGGTATCAGCGTTCTTGGAAAACCATCTGGGCAACAGTCAGATGGAAAGGTTTTCACGGACTTCATAGGTATAATTTCAAATTTCTACGCAGTCAATTATTCGGTTCGTGTGTGGGTTTTAATTTGTGATTTTAATGTTGCAGCTTCAGCTTTTAACATCCCTATACCAGCGCCACACAGTCAGCGGGATATCAACTCGAGCATGCTTCGTTTTGGCATGAACTTTGCAACTGGCGGGACCGGTGTCTTTTCTACATGGCCTCGACTGCCCAGTACTAACACCCAAATCGACCAACTGCAGGAATTGATCGGTAATGGAGTATACTCTGCAAAAAACCTACCGTCTTCACTAGTTTTGTTTTCTGTTTCGGGCAATACTTACAATGCCTTCATTATTCAACAAAGAGGCACAATTGAGGTAATTCCATAATGAAAGATATATTCTTTCAAAAAAATTCCTTCAGTAAAATTGTCAATTTTGTAAGGGAGGTTAACCACCCAATTACTGATTTATCATTAAAATTAAGATGGAGAGTTTCATAAACTCTTAGATCAGACTGTCCATTTTAGTTTTGGATTAGACTGTCTATTTTTCTTTTGATGATGAATTATGTAGGGTGGTTTTAGATGGATAAACCTAATAATTTAGTTTTCATAATAATGGCTAAGTTGCCTCACTGACCAAGACGAACCTTGCTAATGGGAAATTTATTTACTAGTGTGGGCTATTTGTGGCCAGTGGGTGAAAATAGCTTATTTATTGCTGGCTTTATTTTATACTAGGGTCCACATTGATGTTCAATAAAGGTGGTCTGCTGTAGTCCAGGCACTGTGTTAAAACTCAATTTTGTATAGGGCTCGTATAGTGTGATTGTTGAGACTAGCACCTAACCAATTATTCATGCTTTCACTTCAACTATTATGCATTTATGTAACCATCAAATTGCACCCATTATATATCTAGTCAAGAGTTAAAAATTTCCATATCAAGAGCTATCATTATATCTTAAAAACATAACAACTATCCGATCTGTTTATTGCTATCCAGCATCACAGAGAATGAACAATAGAAAAATACATCATCACCATACAACATAAAAATAACAGAATTTTTAAAGGGGACTCATTCAATTTATCTCCAAGATAACCAGTATATCATTCATAATCGTTCTTCAGTCATGAGACTGTAATATCCCAAAGGGATTTCTGTCGTTAAGTTTTCTATGTTGGCTAGGGTTTCTAAGAAATCAGATTATTCACAGAAGCGTACATTTTTCTAGTTATCAAACAATAAGCATACATCTATATAATGCATGAATATAAAAGATCTTCACAGCAAGATAATTGTTCACAAGTCACACTGAATTTAGGGTTGACTGTCCAATGAACCATTAATCCACCAGTGAAATTCTGTTTCTACTGACAGTGTTAATAGATCAACAGTATATTGTATCCCACCTATTCAATTCTGTGAACAGAACACTGATTTGGCACTAAAAAATTGTACACACTACAAAAGTTTGCTTTTGCATGGACTATCCAAAACTGCTTTGCTGATTCCAAGCTCTTTTGGTGGGGTCTCCTTTTATTGTTGCACAACCTTGACCAGGATACCCTGGTATGCACCTGAAGCACCGGGCTAGCCAGACATGGCCAATGCAGGCACAAGAGGGATTGCACTAGGTTCAACGACCCCCATTGTGCATTTGGAATATCGGCACCCCCCTGATCTACTGGAAGGACGAGAGAAGGTGCTACATATTCAGCGATATATTCAGCAACAGGGGCATCTTCCTCTGCGTGATCCTTAGTTTCGTCTGCCTCTCTGTAGAGGAACAAATCAACCTGCAACATACCAAGTAACAAATACAATGTACAATTGGATTCTAAATTGACTTAACAGAACGAGTAATAAAATCCATATGCACAAATTATTTAATAAAGAAATTGGAATTATAACCACAAAATATGCAAGCACTTACTGTGACGTCCCATTATGACCGGGAAGGATGGTTCCTCGCATCTGCAGCAGAACCATTCTTGCAAGCATCCAAAAAAGGCATCCAATGCTATCTTTTCCCTTCTTGTTGGCAGGTATCCCAATATCCACATGTTTCATTGGTGAATCTGTGTCACAGAAAGCAATGGTTGAAATATTACCTAGGGCCACTTCTCTTATGGGCTACAACAAACATCCAAAGATGTTCCCATTATTAGAAAAAGCGTGAGACATGAAAGGATCAAGAACTTGTGTGGAACAAAAAAGCAGAAAAATGCAGAGCCATTACCTGATGGTCAGTCCTTGGATCAGTGAGGATCAAAAAACGATGCTCGTTAAACGAAGTCTGCATCTGATTTGTAAGCATTCCAGGAGTGTGCCTGCCGCCTATTGCATGTGCTCCAGTGTATTGAGAAAACTTAAAGACGGCACGTTGCCCATAGAGTAAATTGTTAAATATAATCGTCAAAAAACATTATGTATTGACATGACAAATCATCAATATTAATATTTGGTTAAATATCCTCTTGAAGTTATCTTATATATAGATCATAATATCATTATGGTTACCTGCAAAATTTTCCTCTGTTAAATATAATTATCAAATTGACATGACAAATCATTACTATTAATATTTAGTTAAATCTCCTATTGAAGTTATCTTATATTTAGATCATAATATCATTACGATTACCTGCAAAATTTTCCTCTCTGTTAGTAGAATTTGTGCATAAAAATCGAAGATTGAAATGACTTGTAAATGGAAATAATTGAGATCACCCATGAAAAATATATTTGCAATTAAGAAAACATTAACAATATCTTTGCAATTAAGAAAACATAATACTGCAAGAATTTTCCCAAGGCAGAGATCAGAATTAGATTTGGTAATTCTTAATGTCGTTGCATTAAAGAGTCCAAGATTTGGTTCAAAATTAGGTTACTGTGACTGTCACATTAATCATACACGGGGAACAATTTTGGGTTGAAAAAAACTCATATATGTATTGATTTAATTTGTTTAAATAGATTATTCATTTCCCCAACTAAATTATAATAGATTTTCTTACTATATTAAAAATTCCTAAAATAAGCCCAAAAATAAATCAAATTTACTGTACTGTTATCAAGTACCTAAAACAAATCCAAATAAAATTTACTGGATTCTTATCCAGCGCCACTTGCAATACACTTTATTTGGTTTCATCTAATTCGGACAGAAATCAAGTTACTCAACTTGTCTGGTCTCCTCTAATTCATACACAGATCACACAGCATGAATTGCATTACACATACGTTTCATCAAATTCCGACACAGATCACATAAATTGAAACATTTTAGTTAGGCTACAATTTTAATATCAGATCTGTCACAAGTTGGAAAGGGCCTCTGGAGCTTTCCATACCGTATAATGTTTTCCAGGTACATAATCTTTTGATTCCAAAAAACGCTTTCTTTTCCAGGTACATTCACTAAGATTTTCTTCGATTTCTGGATTTCCTGTTGTAACAATAAGTATCATTCTACTATTTTTCTACCTTAACTTCATTGAACATAATATTTATGATTCATCAGTTGGACATAATCTTTATGATTCAATTTATGCTAAAATGCAAATTTGGTTGAACGAGGAAGAGAGGTTACATACACAAGACAAGTACTCTAGGCCTGGTATCCTATTGTAAGCTCTCTTATCATGTCTTCCATAGCACACACAGATGCACCTTTCTTCCCATCTTCGTCTTCACCGACTGCCTTCAAAGCCACTTCGCTCATCTCCCTGGCTCTCTATCTCACTCGATTTCCCTTCTCTTCCTTCATCAACATTCTTACACTACTCTCTACCGTCTCGCGTTGTAGCTCTCCTTCTTTGCCCCTCCACATCTCGATGCACACCCCAAATTCCTCCTCCAAAACCTTCGAATTCGCTAGCTGTTTGCCTCCCATGGGCCACCCAATGATGGGCACCCCTTGGCTTAGGATCTCCAGCATCGAATTCCATCCACAATGACTAAGGAACCCTCCGGTTGAAGGATGGGACAGGATCAGCAGCTGAGGCGCCCACTTTCTGATAAGAAATCCTACCTTCTTTTCCTTCACTCACTCTTCGAATCCCTTCGGAAGAAACTCTGTCGAGAATTCTGAATTCAGTGGGGCTTCCAGCGGAGGCCTGACGACCCAAATAAAAGGTTGTTGGCTCGATTCCAGCCCTAGCGCAAGCGCCTTCATGTTTGACAACGATATGGAATTCTGACTTCCGAACGAAACGTAGAGCACTGTGGACGGGGTCTGTGAATCAAGCCACTGCAAGCATTCCCCTGCAGAATTTTCCTCTGCCTGCTTGCCCCGCCGTAGAAAATTGGAATCGACCATTGTATTTGAAGGAGACGAAGAGAGCAACGAAGAGGGTAGGATCAGCCCGACTGCCCAAACAGGTCTGCCGGTGGATTTTCTCATGTGTCGGAGACTGATATTCTCCAGCTCTTCGAACGTATTACAGATTGACCCCCAACTTCGCACGTTGCGAGAGATCTGGCGATTGGCGAACAAGGACCAAGGATCGGATCCCGTAGCCATTTTTATGTTTGTGGGGAGCTGAGATCGCTGCAAAGTAACGTGTGGCATGTCCGGCAGAACAAATTCGTCAGCGTGGGTTTGGTTGTGAGGCAGATGAGTCCATAGAGAGTAATAGACGGAGGTTCCATAAGCCCCACAAGTGCAGAACTGAATTCTTGGTATTCCTAACCTGTTTCCCACGTCCAGAGTCCATCCTAAGAACATGTCGCTGATGATGCACAGCGGCAGGCGCCCGCCGTCTTCTTGAGAGATCCGGCGGATGGGGCTCTCGAAATGAGGTTCCAGCTGCTCCGACGCTTCCATGAAACGGATGATAAGATGGTAAGGGAGGGTGCAGTCCGTGTTTTCAGTTTGAGGAGGTAGACCGTACCCGGCGGTGGAGAAGGGAAGGTTCGCCAGGCGGATATTTAGACCGTCGTCAGAGGAATCAATCTCGGGTCTAATTCTTTTGATGTTGAGAGGCGTATTGACTATCGTGATGGCGAATCCAGTTCGTTTGGAAAGCAGCCTCGCGAGCTCCAGGAAGGGGATTATGTGGCCTTGAGCCATGAACGGGAACATCACCACATGGTGCTTGAACTGACAAAGGAAAAACAAAGATAAGGGTCGGTTACCATCAAAACGCCTCTTGTACACCTAACGCTCCATCTGGAAATCACAGTTTTTGGTGCCGAGATGAACATCGGCAGCAAGCATCATCTGAATATCTGCCTCCTTCTGAGACAAACCCCCGTCTTTTGCGGCATTTTCAGATCTTCCGGCTCCTGCACACTTCACAAACCCCTTCCTCTGAGCTTTTGCAAAACCTAAAGCATGAGAAAGCCCTTGAGGTTGTAATTTTCTTATTCCGGTGATTCTTTCCATAGTGGATACGTGGAAGAAGGAAGAAAGTGAAAGAAAATTATTAAGCCAGATTTAGACCTGAAACCAATTCAGAGGTTTAATAAGTCGAAAATTCAAATGCAGAAATTAAACCCCAAAAAATGAAATTCCGAAACATTAAAATGCAAATGGGAAAAGTAAAGTAAACGAAATACCTCTCTTGGGGTTTGTATAATGCTGTTGCAGACGAGGGAAATAAGTTAGAACAATAATATTCATTCACGCCATGAGGGTAATCTATGTTGCAGAGCAAAACCCTGTGGAATGTCTGCATAATGTTGTTGCACGGGAGGGAAATAACTCAGAACAGTAATATTCGTTCACGCCATGAGGGTAATCTATGTTGTAGAGCAAAACCCTCTGATTCCACAGAATTTCCTCCAAAAATTGCAGTGTGTATCTCCTCTGTACAGGGAAGTTCCAAATCGAAAATTACGGACAAATGAACCGAAAAAACCCCCAAAAATGCTAAAAAATCAATGAATTAGGGTTTTGATAAATCTATTCCGTCCATGAAAGGCCATCTCACAGGTGTCCCCTTAACGTACCAAAGCCATGTGATATTCAGGTCAAGACATCTCTTCAATTTAATGGCACGATAAACTAAACGATAAGAGTTCTGAAGGGAGTTAATACGATTTGGGAGGTACCAATGATGGGTTTTCAATTGATGCGTTAAGAGGCATAGAATGTAACATACTTTTCAATGGTTGGTAAGAGGGTTAAATGGAGTTTTCAGACTGCGAGCTGGTGAAACTGTGCGCTGGTAAGAGGAGGAGGTGCCAAATGTCAAATTTTTACTAGCTGGAAGGGCGATGAGAAAGCTCTCTCATTGGCTGAAGTGAACAGTGACATTCAGCCAAAGCCAGCAAAGGGAATGCCTTTCGGCGTAATTATATTTTATTATTTTACTTAAATTATATTTAATTTTTTACCATATTTAAATATAATCTATATAAATCTATACACATTGATGAGTTATTAGAAAGATATACTATTGATAGAAAAATTATCAAAATAAATACCATTTAACAATTTGATATGTAATTGTTAAAACCAATAACTTAAAAGGTCACAATTTGAAAAGTTCATATGGATAATTTCAATATTAAATTTCATGAGATGAAAAAAAATCAATTTTACATATATTTTTAAAATATATATTTAAATTTATAAATTGTTATATTAAAATTTTAAAATACAAAACATAACTATAAAAATTTAATGGTTAAAAAGTAATATATATATATATATATATATATATAATTCTCAACTTTTCATTCTTTTCATTTCCCATTCTCCATTCTAATGTTTTGTTTCTTCAAATTTATTATGAATGTTTGATTTATTATCTAAACCTCCACTTTCTAGAAATTGGTACCAATATAGACATGAGTTGTGAAGGAGTTATCATCACTTCACACTGAATCCTAATAGCTGCATCTTCCATCTCTTCCTTCACATTTAAACTATATTTTGCTTTAGACATACATAGACATGAGTTGTGAAAGAGTTATCATCACTTCACACTGAATCTTAATAGTTGCATCTTCCATCTTTTCCTTCACATTTAAACTATATTCTACTCTAGAAATTGTGGTGATACTAGTAGTACTCCAAAGACGCTGTATCCGGTGAAGTTATCATAACATTGTCAGGTTCTTCTCAATTCGATGCTCTTTAACCATATGCTTGTCAAACTGGTCCCCAACAGAGCTAATTGGGGAGAGGTCCCATTTAAAATTCTGAGATGGGCTATTTATTACAGATAATTTTCTGGACAAACTTGGACTCAAAGGAACAGGTACTTGAGAAGACAAAGTTACATTATGAGCGGGAACATTCATAGGTATTGAAAGGCCAAATGTAGTGACAATAGATGACACTGCAAGTTGATAATGTGAATGAGAAAACTAGGTTTTTGTAATTTTTTTCTTTTTAAATGAACCTAATTGATTATCGTGATAGTTTCTTGTTAAAAACCCAATGCAACCAGGGGCAAAAGAAATTGTTTCCTGGAAATCAAAATTTAAGCCAAACCAAAAGAACAGAAGCTAAAAAATCAATATTGGTCTTGCCAATCAACATTAATACTAAACATTTAAACCAAACCAAAAGAACAGAAGCTGAAAATTCAATATTGGTCTTGCCAATCAACATTAAAACTAAAACAAAAGGGAAAAATTGAAAAAAATTAATGTTTTATCAAACTCCAATGAAATCACACTTCTTTTCAACTTCCCTGCTTTTCAGAAATATAAGACTGATTTTTTATATATAGGTGCAACCCAATAAGCTTAGCTTAGGCCATAATATATGCTGACTACTTGAGAAGACAAAGGTACGTTATCAGCGGGAACATTTATAGGCATTGAAAAGCCAAATGTAGGGCCAACAGATGACAAGTTGATTATGTGAATGGGAAAACTTAGTTTCTGTATTTTTTTTCTTCTTAGATGAACAGGAATAGGAAAACTGGGCTTCTCTTGACCTACAGAAAGTGATGTGGGACAATGCTTGAAGATATTGAGATCCTCCAGAATAGCCACAAAATCCAACTCGCTATCACCAAACCGATGGGCATGACATGCCTTGCAACTAATTCTGGAACCTTCAAGCTAAATTCAACTTATGTATTCAATTACTTTTCAAATACTGACCGTTTTATATATCAGAGTTGATACAGGCAACATGCTTCAAAAACATAAACCATATAATGTTAACCTATATTTTATCATATATTTTTTTAGGTGGAAAATCAAGGAGCGACATACATATGTCTATGGATTCCTCGCAAAGAAAGAAACTTGGCTTCTGTATTTTTTTCTTAAATGAGCCTAATAGATTATCGTGATAGTTTCTTGTTAAAAACCCATTATAGCTAGGAGAAAAAGAAACAGTTTCCTGCCAATCAACATTTAAACCAAACAAAAAAAAAACAGAAGCTGAAAAATCAATAAAGGTCTAGATGCAAAGAACATGGCAGAAAAACAACCATTCCAAAGATAAAAAATGGAGGCAAAATATGAAAAATAAGTGAGGACATCATTAAAATGAAACTCAACAGTATTTCAGCAAACATCAAAGAGCTTCTTAACTGTAGAGGGAAAAAAATAAAACGTGAGCATTTGGCATCTAGTTTCAACCACCAATCCTAAGTCTTCTTCTTTCTAATTTGAGCTTATTGCCAGTCCAAACTCCTGGCCATTCTCATAATTCCTGCAAACTAAAAACCATTGATTTAAGGTTTTTCCGACAAACAAAAATTGTTGATAGGAGTTTGAAATATACGTTTGCTATCGATGATTTAAAAAAACAAAATCTCATATAGGCATGTAAAGCTAATAACATGCAGATTCACTAGTGACTTCATAACAAACCCAAAAGGAAAAGAGTATAGCCAAAGATGCTGAACTGTAACAGAATAAATTGGTTACTAATTATAAAAAATCATCCTTTCAATCATTTCCATACCTCACATCAAATGTACAGTATTTTAGCATTGAATATTTGGTGTGTCTATGTCAAAACATTTCCTCATCCATCAGGTTAAAAGTCTTCCTCGAGTTTCTAGTTAAATTATTGCTAGAAAAACATTTTTGATCATGACGAGAAACCCATACAGCTAAGGGAAGTATTAAATACTTATTACCAACCACAAGAAACATGTTTTGAAATTTAGTAAAAATAGAAACTCGGAATTAAATTAGGGAACTCTACACATACATACAATGTCATACATACCTCTATGATCTTGTAAAAAATAAATTTTCTTCATCAAATGTACCATGCAGTGTGACTACTCTCTCCACTTATCCTTTTCCAGCCCTTTCAACCACCATGCTTTAAGCAATATGCTAAACCATGAAGTAAACTTTAAAGCTATGCCTCAAGCATCACCATAATGTTCTCTCTTCTCAGAAAAGGTGTTGAATTCCATGTGCTAAACCATGGAAGTAAAGCTATAAGCTTATCCTCCAAACCTTCAAGGAGTTCATCAATAAGAACATCTGGAAAAAAATAATGTTAGCAAAGCAGGCAGGCTTTAAAGGAGAAGAAAACCATTTTTAATAACTAAGGGTAAGATGAATGGAGCATATATTCAGATACCCTCAAAATTCTAGTAGGTTCACCAATTCAAAAGCCACCTCGAGTTCACAATGCACAATGTGAAAATTTTATAAGAAATTCTGGATATCATCTAGGAGAAAAATACTCAAACAAATAATGAAGAATGAGAACTGTAAAAAGAATATTAATGTTCAAGAGGAAAAATTGATTGTGTTTCATATGCTCTGAGACATCTTTATCCATTGATTGCTAGACGACAACTAGATGTAAGGGTGTGTAAAATCTCTTCTAATTGATTTAAATCCACAAAAATCTTTTGTCTCTTTCCATAATTCATGCACCCCCTTACAGAAAAGCATCTCTTCCAACCCAAAAGAATTGCATATAGGCACATTTGAAAAATCATTCCCAGCCTTTCAGTTGTCCATGTTCCATAAATTTCATAGTGATACACATTTCCAACATGCAACAAATTTCCAAGCTAATCAATATAATAGAGAAGAGGGAAAACCTCTAAAATTACAGCACTAGGACGTGAAAAAAAACTGCAACATTTTGGGACCCATGAGGAGTTAGGAGAACATCTGCTTCTGCGACCAGCCTAACTTGCTAACAGAACTTGAGTGGTCCAGGCTCAACTACTTTTACTGCTCAATGCAATTCTTTTGAAAGAAACTCCAACATTTCTTTAAAATTAGCTATATTTCTTGAAGAATTAGGCCAATTGAGTACGATAACATCCTACAAAGGCCTTCGAGCATTCATATGAGGAATTTTATAGTGTGCCAAGACTGTCTGTCTCAATCCCACTGGGCATGAAGAATCCCACTCTGAAGATCAATAGTCCCTTGTTGAGCAGGTGGAACATATATCACATTCGCTGATGTTTTGGATATAGTTGGGGCAGCCTTAGCCTTTGGAATATTTCTAAGGGAGAAATAAATTTTACTCTCCAATAAATCAATATCAACACGAAGCAGTTTATCACCCAGCCTCCTAACTTTCTTGACCAAACTAGAAATGAGAGTTAAAGCTTAAAAGTACTCCTTGGTTTTCATTAATAAAGTAGCAAGTGTTGCTTCAACCCTCTGCCTCAAAATTTTTTGTTTCTCCAAGCCGGTCCATTCCACCATTTCCCTACAAAGCGATATTTGAAGATTTGTTTTTCCAGGGATTTTCACCACTACATAGAGTATTCCTCTGACAATCTAAGAAATCTTAGCTTTTGGAATCAACAAAAATAAGGGATGAAGAAGTGTCAGGAAACCCCTCACCTCTTCTCCCCCCTTCTCTTGTGTGTGAGAGAAGATCATAAAGGTTGGAAATCGCCTGCTCCTTGACTTGGATAGCTTCAAATAAAGAAGAAAGCTTCCCAATTATTTGACGAAGGATAGGAATCGCCTCTGCAGGGTCAGTATCGTTAATGTCCAATGCATGACTGAGAGACTCCATTGTTGCAGGGATCGATGATATAACTGCAAACCTTAAAAAAACAAAACTACATGATCAGGAGAATGTGGTATTTTAAGAAAAAAACTAAACCAACAGGCTTTCCATCATGAGGCTAGGATTTCCATTGTGAGGTTTAAATGCATTCACGCACACGAGGATATCACCGAGCATAAAGGTTGTGGCCTTAACCCAGTCGGTGAAGATCTTGGCATTGGAGGCGAGAATAGTCCATCCCACACTTCCACCCACAGTGCAGAACGTTGTGGCCACACTTTGCAGAACGACAAGAGCGAGGCATGTCCCCACTACCAGAACATGTCCTCTTTCAGATCTCATGTTTGTTTCCATACCAAACCCTAGCGCTGTCTTTTAAATTTAATCACACAGCATAGAAGAGTAACGAAGGGAAAAGCAGAGAAATGCGACGTAGAATAAATATGAAAAGAAAAGGTTTGCACGAAATTTATTGAGCATGAAGAAAATGTGATGTTGGTCAAATGGCACACTGTTAAGATTCGTGGGATAGCCGTTGAGGACGACGAAGCTCAACAATGTCCCCAACGAAAATCCCACAATAGAATGCCTATCTGCATAATAAGGAAGACGAGGAAATGTTACGAGTGAAATAGACAATGCAACTAAAGGCAAGGATGAGGAAAAGAAGAACTATTAAAACGAATGTTTTTTTTTTTATTTAAATTTTGGGATAGAAATATTATGAATTTGTGATTTTAATATTAAGAAATTACATATATCTATTGGATTTCTCTGGTTGATGGGAGGTCATACTTTTGACTACCTTAATTTTGATGATTTCATTATGAAGATGGGGTTAAAAATTTTCACTTTTGATAATGCCATCATATCCAGCTCATCAAGAGTTTTCTGGTAATATAAGTTTTACCTCCATTTAACTCTTAGATTAAAAGTTATGCCCATTTGAAGTTGACCCCTTTAGTCCTTGTCACATCAAAAATTTTGGTGACCTACATGGCTCTTCCACATTTCCACATAGCTCACGGTCCAACTTTTTTCCGGCAATACATTTCCACATAGCTCATAGTCCAACATGGCACCTATTAGGGCAATGCACCATAGCACCACCACATCAACACACCTTACTTCTAAAAGTGTTTTTCTTTGAAACATTCATGTTGCGATGAGCAATTTTACATCAACCAACAGAGGAATCCCTATTTATTTCTCCCATCAGTTCGCACCCATATGTCGATTATACTACACATGAATTTTGATGCTAAACAAAAGGCACTAATGAGAATCTTCTCATCTCTGGACGCCAATTTTGATGTCGCACTTCCTATCTCATGATAACACAACATGACTCATGGTGCCACTTGACATCCATGTCATTTATCCCTTTCATGACTTGTTGATATCATACTAACGTTACCTTGCCATTTGGCATCCTCCTATAGTGCCACATGTCACACAAAATCCCACCATTTGACCATCCAAAGGGTCTGTTGGTGTCCCGTGTTTTGATAGTTTGGCAAATCAAAAGACAAGGCAACATCAGAACCAATATTTAGAGTTCCAGGATCTAGTCCTCCTGTTCTTAGAGAGGGATCTCTCAAATTATTTGTTTTAGCAAAGGTTTATCTTGTGCGCTTTGGATATTGGTTTTTAGACTAGTTATTAAGTGCAGGTGTTTGATTGTTTGTTTGGTTGAATTGATACAGCAGAATATGAAAGGTCTAGGAAAGGTAGGTAGAAAGAGGAAGTATTAGTTTCATTGGGCAATGGAGTCAAAAAGAGGTCATGACAAACTTATCAATGGATATGGGATATCAAAGGGCAAATCTAACTTGGTCGCAGGGTCCTTTAGTTTTGGAATGAGATGGACATCAATGATTTGGAAAGAGAAATTTAATTCTCAACAAAGGGAATTTGAAAACACAATTTGAACAATAAAGAGCTATTTGATAGACAGGGCTAATCATGAATTCTACAAATCACACTTTACAGAAAATAATGACTTCAAAACAACTTTTAAAATGAAATCTAAGATTTGGGGAACACCCTATTTCCTCAAAGATTTTATTTCAAATGACTTAGAAAACATAAAAGTTTCACTGATAATTACGGTCATAGAAGAGGGAACACCTAAATACATCTATGATCACAACTATAAAGACCTTTAAGCCAAATTTTCAAGCGAGGACAAGGGGTAAGATCAGAACATACCTCCTTGGCTCACTATAAACAAGGAAAATTCAAAGGGAGACTTCAATAACAACCTTTAAGTGGCAGCAGACAAGCAGGGAAAACCATAAATCATGTTGAAACCAACTACTCGAGCTATTAAGGAAATAAACAAGCTTGAAGACTAAATAGAGATTAAAGACTCTAAAATACTTCAGCAGAAGAAAACATGAAACAGTGAAGGATGAACAGCTCTAAGGTGCTTCCAGGAGTCATTTCTTAGCCTAAAAATTTCAACCTACTGTAGTAAGAAATTATGGAACAAAATGAAAACAGGAGAAAACATGAACAGTTCAAAATACTTCACCAACAACCAAGCTCATGGATCCAATGATAGAGCCTTCTCAAAAATAAGCATGCAACAACATCCTCAAGTTTTCCAAGACTTCAATTTCTTCTTCAACTTCAACAAACTACGTGTTATTTCAAAGAGTTTCAATATTACAACTAGTGATCAACCAACCAAGCAACCAACAATTTCTCATCTTCTACAGAAGTATTTATAGAAGAATGAGGAGGTGAGATCGAATAAAAGATCTCCCAGGGAAATTAATACAGTCTTAATGGCTTCTCGGCCTTTGTGGGGCTCAATGAAGAAGTTTACAGATGTTCTATCTGTATTAATTGTTTTACACTTAAGATTAAGCTCGGTGGGAGCTTTTGTTGACTTTTGAGGCTCTGTGTCATGAATGTAATAACTCTGCTGATATTTTTACATTAAATTCATTTGGAAAAATTAATTCTTCGACTGCGTTGAGGCAAATATCTGATTTTGCTCAATAACTTCAGCCTCTGTTTAAATGCTTGTGGCTGCAGGTGGCACTGTGGTAGCTGAGAGGAACCAATTTGCCTCTGTTGAGGCGGTGGAGGCCTTTCTGTCTGATAAACACTAATGATTTTCTTTAATTGTGTTTGAATTTGGAGGATTAGGCTTTTGATAATCAATCTTAGCCGTAATCCGCAAATTGTCTTCAATCTTTCTGTTCTGCTGTGTTCTATCTTTGACACTGATACTCCTTTATTTTATTTAACTCTGTGTCTTGTTGATGTGTAGCGTTGTGCAGGGCTCATATGGCATCAATTCCCATGAAGCATAGATGAGACGTGGAGTAGAGCCCCGTGAATAGTTCCCTTTGATAAATCAAAGTCGTGGGAATCGTCATTCTCAACCTTCGACTTTATCTTTAATATGACGAGACAAACCATTCAAACCTGCAAAACAAAAATTAATTAAGAAATCCTGCGATTATTGGGTAAACCTGCTTAGAAGGTGTGGGAAGGAGCGTGGCCGTTGGATGGCATCATCCAATGGCATAGATCTGTCTGCGAAGGTTAGAAGGAAAGTAGAGGGAGAAATAAGTTAGAACCGTTGATCGCGCAGAGATCGATGATGGGGATTTACACGTTGAAATCCTCTTGGTGGAAGGCAGAGGGCGATGAAACCATGAGGGAAAGATCTGGGATCATCCGATCTGGACACGTGGACAGTCCAGATTCAATCGGAGGATCGCAATCGGTCGGGGAAAAACAAATGTTAAAAACACATCCGATAAAAAGATCCGATGCGATAAAATGTAGACTGTTGATCTGCAGATCAGATCAACAGTGGGAGATGCATCGAGAGATCGCAATCGGCGGGCACCAGGCGCGGGCTTAAACCTTTGTATTTTGCCGATGCAATGGAGGAAGGCCGATGCGATGGTGTGATCGGGTCATCGCAATCAGAAGTTTCAAAGAGGCACAATCGGAAGAAACCTTGAAGAAGTTTCCGATGCGATGGGTGGAGAAAACACACTGACCGTTGCTGTGTTTAAAGGATCAATGGTGGAAAATGGTTTAAAATGATGAATGGGCGGAACCCTTTGTATCATTGAAAAAAGCAGATTTTTCGTGAAATACGAAGGAAAAAAGCATCGGGAAGGGCTTTTTAATAAGGTTAAGCGCCCAATTGCAAGGCTTTGGGTTTTGCGGAAAACAAAAGGGGCTCGGGGCTTATATAAGAGGGCCAATCGCAATCAGAGGTCGGGTTTTGGTCTTTTAATCAACCCATTGGGTTTTGCGATGCGATTAGCACCTAAATGGTTTGGCGCCTAGTTCTAGGGCCGGGGCGCATGGAGGGGAATTGGTTTAACGCTAAGCCCGAAGGGGCTTAAGCCTTTATACAAAAATATGTATATTTTAATGATTTTTTCTGGTTTTCAAAGGGTTTTGAGGGTTTCGATAAGGCAAAGAAAGAGTCTTAAACCTTATCAAAGGGGTTTTGATGGAGGGAAAAGGGGAAAAATTTGAAAATGAAGGATTTTTATGGGGAATAAAGGGGTAAAAATGAGGTTAGTTTTGGAAGTGGAAGGAGGGGGAAAATGGCCTTTGGAGCAGTATTTCCTCAATGAAATCAGCAGAATTTCAGAGTTTTTAAGATGGAAACAACGGTGAATATTTTGACAGAGGCATGAGGCCTTCAAGAGTCTTCAAGGGATAACATTTTTTAGCAATAAAACTTGTTTCTTGAAGGCTCCAAAAATGATTTAGCCAGCATTTGATATAACAAATTTTTATAGCTGGCTAACAGGGTCATTTCTACCTACCACATGTCACACTATCAACGTGCCATGTCACCAATCCACGTCCTTTGAATTATAATGTGGTGTCCCACGTAGCCTTACGCAACCTACGTGGCATTGACCACCTCAGCCTAAGCCAGGGGGTCCCAGAGGCTACACCCTTTTATGCAATTCGATAATTCTATGTTATACAAGTTTGAGGTCCAACGAGAGATTTCTTCGTTATAAGCCATTTATTTTTTCATGTCAATTTTCCCTCCATTGTGCCACACAGTGCCACAACACAATAAGGATATTAGCCACATGGGGCATGGCACGATTTCAACTTACACGTCAAATAACGAGAATTTTCTTAACCCACGGAGACATATATTCGTCCCCAGGACATGCATTTTCCCATCTTTGAGATAGACAAATTATTTGTCTCAGTGGACTTTGACTCTATCACAAGTATAACAGGGTTCATTCAGCTTGAATACAAGCTTGTTTCTTTTCGATGACCATGCTTAGAAGCCTTAAGGCCTTAAATGGTTTTGTGAAGCCTTTCTTAGTGTCGAGCATTTCTCAGCGGAATTATCTTAACATGAATGAAACCTCCATTCCAACCCCAACCTTTTAGATGTTAAACATAGCCCCAATATAATAGATGAATCCATTGACATGCCTACTAATAGGCACATAGAAAATCCAAGCAATGTTTAACATCACCTAGTGAACTTGATGTAGTCGCATCATATTAAACCACATCATAGATCTCACACAATACTATCATATCTATTGATGAAACATTCATTGCAGCATAAGAACTACCAATAGTCTTAATCAATCAAATATCCATGAACATGTCAACAATTGGGAATCACACATAGTAATAGTTTAATTGAGCACTTCAAGCATTTATACAAAACCATGTAAATAGCTCTATAAACTAGAAAAAGTATCAAAAAACCCATGGGTCTCCAAGCCCCTCATAGCCATGAGAACATTCACATAACCATCTTATTATAGACAACCAAGAATAACAAATTCCTCCATAAACATTGTTGATACAACCATTCATTAGAGAAATTTTAAGGTCTAAATTGTAACACCCTCTTCCCACATCTACCCAAGTAACCGACCAACCAGGGTAAACATGCAACGAGAGGCTACTAATATGAGATTCAACCTCCTAGATGACCTTGAGGAAGTGGAACTAGAAGAAACCTGACAAACAGACCTTACACTGCATCAACATCAACTCCAGGAGGTAACCCAACCTCATAGACCCTTGAACCTTGAAGGGGGGCTGATTTTTTTCCAATTTAAGCCTTAGCCGCAGACATGTAAGGGAAAGGGAGTGACTAGCAACCTATAGCTGCGGGCGTGCCATGGCAAGGTTGTGGCCAGGGCCCCAAAAATTCAGTTTAGTGTCTGTGGCTCCGGGATTTGTGCCACATTTTTAGTACCAGAGCCCAAGTCACTACCCATAACTTCCTAAAACTTTAGGAGAGGATAAATGCCATTAAACAAATATATGGAAGAAATCACATCATCAGGATCTCATTCGGACCCCGCCCAACCATGACAGGAATTTCGTCAAACATGTCACAAAAATTGCATCTACAGGTATAAACAACTTATTTTTAAACAAAGGGGTGTCTTACTTATCTGAGAATGGCTAAGAAGCATTGCTTCCCCACATCATAAGCTTCAATACAATATATTTTACCATAGATACATTGTGTATTCATTTACAGGTAAATACATGGATAGAGCCATACATCATCATTGATCAAATACATGCTTGTAACCAGCATAATAAAAACAGAAATACGATGGATAGAACAACAAGTAAATCCATAAATAAATTATTACATTTGCATACCGAATACCAAAGGAATTTTCTCTTCATTTCTGAGTGTAAAACCAACCAGAGATGGGACATCAATGTTCCACTCGACCATAGATTGGTTGAACCAACTCGCACTTCAGCCAATCACCCTCATGCCATATTCCAAGCATGAATGCAGGACTTAATCAAACACATCAGTCAACACCAAACTAGGGCTCCAAACACAAAAATCGTCTAAACCCAAAACCAATGATTCCACCTCATGGTCGAACATCACTAACCATCATAGATTGGTCTCTATCCAAGTTGTTCCAGGGCTCCAGAGTCTTTGTTCCAACCAGGGCTTCCAGGACTAGTAACTCAACCCCAACTGTTACATGGTTTCCAAAGAATTTGTCCAACCAAGGCTTCCAGGACTAGTAACTCAACCCACCTAGGGCTTCCAGATCGTTTGTCCAACCAAGGCTTCCTAGACTAGTAACTCAAACCACAGTTGTCTGTCGAGCTTCCAGAGCGTTTGTCCAACCAAGGCTTCCAGGAACTAATAACTCAACCCATAGCTAAAGGAATCCTGAAATCCAACCTGAAAAAAACAAATGAAATTAAACCACAATACCATGGTTGTCGAGGAAATGGAAAGGCTAGGCAAATTCACATGCATACACCATGCATGCCAAAACTAGTGAGGAAAACATACATGCAACTCAGTACCTATAATAAACCTTCCCAAGGGTTTTACCCCATCATAAACCAACCCAAGTGGTTAGAAAATTGATTAGAGTTTTGAGTTGAATGAAAATTTGACTTGGGTTGTTGGATTCCAATAAGGGAAGTGAGCTTACTACAAAATTAACCTACTCATTTTTCGCCCATTCAATCTTTAATTGTTAGTGTAGTAGTTATGGTTCTTGATAAACTTGTAATTGGTTATTTGCTATGTAAAATATACTAATTTTCAAATTAAAATTTAAGTCCCTTCTACACTTTTTATAAAATCATTTAGCTTCTAATTATTTAGTATTGCTTTGCAACAATACTTCATATTATCGGCCAGGCGAACTGCAGTGGGTTCATGCCCCTTCAGGAAAATATTCAACAAAGTTTGGATACTCTTTCATAATGTCTAAGAAGGGGTGGGAGGCACCAGAATGGTGGAAAAATCGCTTTGGAAATTGAAATGCCCAACAAAAACTAGGAAATTATTTTGATGTATATTGAGAAACAAAGTCCCAACATGGGACAATATCCAAAAAGGAAAGAAGGAAGGGCCAAGTTGGTGTTCTCTATGCAAATCAGATGATGAATCATTCTCATACCTTTTCATCCATTTCTCATTTAGCAACTCAATTTGGTCAGAATCTCTGAAGTTGATTGGCAAGTCTCAGAGCTGGAGCAGGGTAAATGCAAGTGAAGCTTGGTAGGGTTGGTGGAATGGTAGCCAGGAGGAAAACTGGAAGCGATCCCTCTCCTAATCTCTTGGGGGATCTGGTTAGCTAGGAACAGGAATATATTTAGAGATCAGGAGACACTGTATCATCTTGTAGCAACATAATGTGCATCCATGTAGGAGTTAATGCATGTTCAACAACTAAAATCAAGCCCCGGGGTGATCATTCATGAACAGATAAGGGGTGACATCCCTTGGGCATATTTCCATGGAACATCCAACCCTGAAACCCTCCGTGGGGTAGTTTATTGTGATTCATATCAGCTCGTGCAAAATTTTGGAATTCGTTTGTCAAAACTATTTATTAAGTCCTATTCTTGAGGAACTATGGTTGCTGAAAGAACACTTTACTTACATATATGTGTGTCATATTTATAGGGAACGTAATGCTCTAACAAACCTCCTTTCTCAGGATCTGGGCAGCTGGAAAATCTGAGAAATAGATCTTGGAGGATCAGTGGAGTTGGATCGTCCTCCTTTTTCCTAAAATCTGTTTACATGTTTTATATTACGATCATATTTATTTTACATGTATATTTGACTAATACTCATCAAGAGGACTTATATCAGTACTTTTTCTTAGAACATAATCATACAAACAAAATATGTTTTTATTGAACAATTGTTTTTTTTGGAAAAGACCGTTCCTCTGTTCCTATTTGGGCTAGTTTTTCCTCATAAGAGGAGGCCCAGGAACAGACATGGGGCTTTCATGTCACTATATGGTGAATGGTTAAAACTGTAAATCGTTCTGTTGGTTTCTAGTTTTTTTAAATGGTTAATCCTCCATCGACTGGTTTTCTGGAGGGCTCCAAAATGAGGCCTAGTCAAAAGGAATGCTTCAATGCATGTGCAATGTAACTCTTTAATTCTCAATAAAAAATTGATTTTTTCTCTAGAAAAAAGCAATACTTCATATTGCACTATTTTAATATCAACTTGAGTAATTATTTTAATTTTTTTTATAAATTAAATAACATGATTTGAATAAAATTTGATATTAGTTTAGAGATTTCATGTTAAAATTAATATAATATAATATAATGAAATGTAATATATATTTTTTAATACTGTCATTTTTATGATATTAAAAGAGTTGAAGATGAAAAGCACTTTCTCTTGGATCTTTTCTAGTTTTCAAAATTGTTTCCAAGCTACCAACCTAGTTAACAAAATTATGGTGATCTAGAAACACTTCTCTTCTTTCAGATCCTAAAAATAAAATATTAAAGAATATGAATTAATCTCTTACTTAAAATAAAATATTAAAAAATCTGAATTAATCTCTTACTTTCTTAACATCTGATAAATATCTTAGTGGATGTTTATTTGATGATCATTGTTGTCATCACATCTAACAATACCTTGTATAATTTAAAATTTTAACTTAATTAATTGTTAAATATTTAACTAATAACATTTTAATAAAAATATTCAATTTAATTCTTTTAAATAATACTTATTAAATATACCACTATTATTTTTATTTATAATTATATTATTATTTTCAAATATTATTTCCCAAATTAAATGTAAAGTTTAAAATTATAATTTTATTAACTAAATGTTTCCCCTTATAAATAAAAAGTAAAGGAAATAGTTCATGTTAAAATAAAAATGTATCCACTACAAATTAATACAATCATAAGTAAATGTTTTTATTTATAATTATACTAGCAATTGCACCTGATGTTGCAAAGGAAACACCATAAAGCATAGATTATAGAAGCATTGTGACACATAAAAAATCATTGAAGATGAAAATTAGTAAAATCACTTACATTATGCCAAAATGATAGATTCTATAACCTTTCCAACACAAATTGCATCTTAATCTTCAAAGATGGTATTTCAAGATCCAATAGAAAATATTTAATAGATTTTGAAAAATACAGGTAGTACATGACATGAGATATGCTAAATAAAATAACATTAATTCATGAACAATATGATGGTTATCTTTCCAAATCTAAATTTGCATCACAACCTCACAAATTTCAGACATCATCACATATAAGATGAAAATGAGCGAGACATCAGCTCCCAATTATTCATAACTTTTGGTGTAAAATCTGCAACTTCTATGGGAAATGCTAGTGCACTGTAGTTGATGATGTTTAATATCTCCAATGTTTCCTCAGAGAACATTATCTCAGCAATTGGAAAGAAATTTTTTGAATTGCACTAACACTAACAACAACAGACTATTTTAGTATTTTTCATTGCCCCCTCAATAGTATTGGGTTTACATCTCCTGCTGGCCATAATTCTAATATGTATTATAACTTCTTGTATATATCATCAGTTTTTATTGACAATTGCAACAAACTATTGTAATACTTTACACGGTGACGAACCCTCTACATGGTTGAAGACATTGAATATTCATGGAATCCAATAAACCACCAACCACCAACCACCTATAACTTTACCAACTCAAAAATACTCAAGAAATATAATTAAATAAGAAACCAATAAGAATGAAATACTCCCAAGGGCCAATGAAGTAATACAATGTGTAGAATGTGCATTTAAAACAAGACTCAGGGTGGTCAACTTGCAATCCTAATGTACCCTCTCTACAATGATGTTTGCTACAATTTCCAAATGCACATCAATACCTATCCAAGAACTAATATTAAGTAAAACTAGACCATTTTAACCAAAGTGGATGATGCAATTTATTTGTCTCATTATCTCAACCCCTTAGACACATTTCATTCTCTCTCTCTCTCTCTCCACCTTTCTCTCTCCATGTATTTCTTCCCCTTCCAACTCCATTTCTCTCTCCCCCCCCTCTCTCTCCTCTCTTTCTTTCTTTCTCTCTCTCCCTTTCTCTCTCCTCCATTCGCCCGCATCACACACTCTCTTTTTATGTCCACCCTCCAACTCTGTCACTATCTCCATCTCGCTCTCCTTGCTCTCCCCCTCTCCCCCCCCTCCATATCTATGTCTCCTTGTCTTTGTCTTCCCCATCTTTCCATATATATATATATATATATATATATATATATATATCCTCTCCTTTTCTCTCGCTTCCCTCGTCTCCTCTCTCCCTCATTCCATATTCATCTCTCCCTTATCACTCCCTCTCTCTCTGTACCTATATATGTCAATGTATTTTTCCTACCCTCCCTGTATTTCCCCCTTCCAATTCCATCTCTATCTCCCCCTCTCTCTCTCCTCTCTCTCAATTCCCCTCTCTTTTCCTTCCTCTCTCTCCTTTTCTCTCCCACCTCCTTCTGTCTCTCCCCCACATCACACGCTCTCTCTCTCTCTGCCCTCCAACTTTGTCACTATCTCCCTCTCTATCTCCTTCTCGCTCTCCCCATTTCCCCCCCCGTAATATCTATGTCTCCTTGTCTCTCTCTTACCCTTCTTTCCCTATCAGTATCCTCTCCTTTTCTTTCCCTTCCCTCGTCTCCTCTCTCCCTCATTCCATATTTATCTCTCCCTTATCACTCCCTCTCTCTCTCCACCTCAATCTCTTAATATATTTTATGTTCCCTCCCTCTCTTTCCCCTTTCCAACTCCATATCTCTCCCCCCTCTCTCTCAAGTCCCCTCTCTTTTCCTTCCTCTCTCTCCCTTTCTCTCCCACCTCCCTCTATCTCTCCCCCCATCATGCACACACTCTCTCTCCACCCTCCAACTCTATCATTATCTCCCTCTCTTTCTCTCCTTCTCGCTCTCCCCCTCTCTCCCCCCTCCATATCTATGTATACATGTCTCTCTCTTCCCCTTCTTTCCCTATATTCATCATCTCCTTTTCTCTCCATTCCCTCATCTCCTCTCTCCCTCATTCCATCTTCATATCTCCCTTGTTATGATCTTTAACACGTGGAAGAAGTTCCTCTGTGACCTCCATTTCTTTTTCAAAGGAGAGGAGATTGAGATCACCAGCGCATACACCTATCTGGGGGTGCTATTCACAGGACCTCGCTTTAGCTTGCGGCCTGCACTCCAGCCTAGAATCAACAAGGGCTATGGATCCTTGGCCCTTCTTGAGAGACAATGTTTTCGGAATCATTTTCAGGACATATCAGCCAAGATGTCACTGATGGATAGTCTTGTTCGACCCACAGTTCTATATGGTTCGAAGGTTTGGGGTCCTAGATTACTAGAGTTTGATTGGTCTTCTGCAGAGAGAGTGCAGATCACCCTTCTTCGTCGCATCATTCAGTGTAAGCAAATAGTTCCTTAGCCCATCATTCTTGTAGAGTTTGGAGCTCGCCCCCTTCGCCTTGAGACAATGTTTGGTATCATCTCTTCTTCACCGTGTTCAAGGTTTTGCGTATACAGCGAAGGGGCGGGACCGATATCCATACTTGGCCTACCTTTCATCATAGTCCATTGAAATAGCGAGTCCTTCGGCTCAATCTCGATGTTGGTATGCCAGAGTCTCAGATGTCCTTGATTTAGTTGGTATCAAGATAGGCCAACTCCCTCCATTCAAGTATTCTTTATGTGCATCGGGACACCTCCTACCAACCAAAAAAGAGATGAATAAAATCATCTAAGAGGATATTTACAGGAAATATGTACAGGTTACTTGGATAAACCCTCAGGATGGTTTGTGTTTGAAGATGGATTTCTATGCTGAGCACTTCATGTTGTTTAGAGATGGACTCATTGTTCGACCCCATTACATGCTTTGCCATTGGATGCATGCACTTCAGATTCCCTTGGTTCAAATCAGAGTAGGTTCTCTCTCCACCACTCTATTCCCCCCCTCTCTCTCTTAAATACGATCCCATTGTATTTTATTTATTAAAAAAAAACACAATTTGGTTGTAAAATATTAAACCTGTATATTCGATCAATCATATGAAAGAAAGTACAACAACAAAAAACATAAAAGAACCATGCACATGCATCTATCGTGGTTCTTTATAATATTATATATATTATATAAATTTCACATTTGTATCTATAAAATTGTTCTCATTTTCCATTTATTAAAACCTGGATTTAATCTATATGGGAATATTTTTAGTAGTGGTGAGGATGGTAAGTTTAGATATACCTCAAAAATAATTATAACATTTTTTCTTTTAGATTTTTAATTAATTTTTTTATAAAATTAAATTAAAATAAAGTAGTTGTAAAATATTTTGATTTTGAAATAAGTATGTGGTATTGATAACCCAATGGCTATAGTATTGACCCATCGTATTCTAACATAATAATTAAAAGCATATATCCGTAACATAATTATAACGTAATAATTAAAAGCATAGATCCATAACATAATTATCCAAAGCCTAGATGACCCATGGTATTAGCCTATGATATTATGATTTTTCTCCTCTCTTTTCCTCCCTCTCTCTCTATCTTTCTATTGTGGGCATTGGCCCATGGTATTGTAAAAAAATCTATTTAGAAGTTAATAATATCCATGGTAAATATTCATGATTAAAATCTTCTTATATTGTAAATATTATTTTTTTTATTGTAAATTTAAAGATGGTTAAATCATTTTTTTAATTTATAGAAAATTTTTAATAACAACATTTTAACTTAAAAGTCACCAAAACCTAAATTCAGTCTAACTTATTAAAAGAAAAAATCTAACATTATAAAAAACATATATAAAAATATTTACTTGTGGATCTAATGGCCTAAAACATTTCAATCATCTAACATTTGATCGAATGGCTCAGACATGGACGCAATGGCAACTAGGGGAGTTGTTTTCAAATAAGAATGCCCGCGTAATTATTATTTTCAAATATTATTTCCCAATTAAATGTAAAGTTTAAAATTATAAAATTATAATCATATTGATTAAATTTTCCCTATAAATAAAGAGATAAGAAATAGTTAGTATTAAAATAAAAATTGATCCCTTACAAATTAATATAATCATAAGTAAATGATTTTAAGTACTATATATTTGGTTTTTTTAAATAAATAAAATAATACTAAATAATATAAATTTTAATTGATAATTAGATTATAATAAAATTTATTATTTTTAAAAACAAAAAATTAAACATATTTATTTTTATGTAAATGAAAAATATTAATTAAAATGTATGGTTTGTTAATTAATTAAAAGGAGTTGTCCTTAAGTGAGATTATTTGGAGATTTTATTGGTGAAGTTTTGATTTGTATTGTTTAAATTGTTTTTTTAATACATATATGAATTCAACATTCTCAAAAAAAATTGGGCACTTTAATTGTGTAAAGTTCACCCATCAAACTTAAAATTTCAATGAATCTTTTCACAATTCTAAACAAATTAAATCAGAAAATAAACCTGAAAACTTTTCAAAAAATCACACTTAAAAACAACTCATAATTAAAATACATAACACATATCTATCCATTAAAATTACATTTAATAAGTAATTAATTAAAATTTTATTTAATAAATTAATGTGTAAATCATATTTAATAATTTGGATTGTATTTAACTAAGAACTTTGTGCAAGTGCTCCATCCATCCAATTACACACGTTAACTTAGGGCGTGAGTGTTGCATCAATACAATTGACAAAAGTTGACTCGTTAAGGATGTGCGCAACCATCTCGTTATGTAATTTCATGGAACATGCACGTTCTTTCGTTTATTCAACACCTTTTTGTTCAAACCTCCGGCCTGTAACAAATTAATTATTCAATCAAATCATACCGCCCAAAACTGGAGGAAGCATACGTATGAGACCTCTTAACATGGGGATTATACGTTAAGGAATTTCCGGCAGAGGCTTACCGATGATGCTGTCTAAAACGGTGAAGGTATCTTTCGGCGAATTCAGTTTTCCGATCGTTATGATCATTTGCATGCGTGTATATTGTATGGGTAAAGGAGCGACGGACCTCGGGGCTAGAGTTAGGCTCTCCACATGAGAGCAGTAACCATATGATGGAATGATAACAAACACAATCCTTAGACATGTTTTTTTGCACAGATGACTATTGAGATGGATTGATCCAAACTGTTATTTGGGAAAAGTATGTAATACACAACATTGACCCATTTGAAATGGAAGGATACAACCATCTTCAGTTTCGAACGATAGTTTGTAAATGTGACCAGAGAGTTGGCTAAGGTAACAAGCATATAGCCAAGTACTATTTGGATTATAAATTCTAACATGAGATGAAGAGTTGGTGAAGGAGTTGGAGGGGCAATGCATAAGTTTATATGGGTTTGGATAGTGCAATCACCCAATGTCTAGCGTGATTGGGTGGATCATTGCATAAGTCGTGACACAATTTTATTACATGACAAAGTGTAGGGAGATAAGTTCTTCTTAGGTAGAGGCAAAGATAAGCATATAAAAACAAGACAAATAAATACACAAGCTTTTGCTTGAATAAATAATTTATATTGATTATTATTCTATCGATACATCCAATGAGCTACGACTATTCTCTCTTCTTGCTTCACGTTACAATGGCCCAACCATAGGTATATAAACACCAAATTTTTTACTTACGGAATCATGCAAACTCTAACTTTTCTTTCCTTGTGCAAACTAAGACTTCACACTTTAACTACATTTTTCTAACTTTCCTTTAACTTAACTCAATATTTTTCTTTTTCTTGACTCAACTTTTCTAGACAAAGCATTAACTTTATAACTCTCGCTCACTTGACTTCTAATATTAGACTCAAATTTCTTTCCTTAACTTAACTCTACTCGTCATGCATTGCATGCATACGAGAGTAATTACTATTTCTAAACTCCCCCTTAATTATGACCATATGACTCAACCTTAACTTAATCGTGACTGAACTATGTATGTTACGCTTGCAATAAAAAATTGACTCAAGAAACTTTTTACAATGTAAATTTTTCTTTTTCATTTCTTCCATATTTTATACCCTTGAAACCACTTCATTTTCGATTGTTCTTTCTTGATGTAAGCTCCATATTTCTTCACTTGTTGCTACTACAATTTCTCTTTGACTTCTTTTATATTTGTTCTAAAAAAATTTATACTTTCAAAGCCTATCTTTTATAGCTTCCTCTTGAAAGATTCGTTCACTCATGGACTACTACCAACAATCTTCATCTTCAAACTAAGAAATTTTCCATGCTTCTTCTGCTTCATATTCCTGATCTTATTTCTGCCATATTTCTTGATAGTAGAATTTGATGTCTTCTTGACTCCATTATTGAAAGGTTGTTTCAATGCTTTCTTCTTTGCCTTCGGAAACTTGCATTCCATTTCCTACACACTTTTCTCCATCTTCTCTTTCATATATAATTGTAACTGGACTATTTTCTTGTCTACTTGTACACTCAAAATCATTGTTAAAAACATCTTCATTATGCTCTGCAGTGAGAGCTTTCTTTGCTTCTTCTTTCTTTTATGCCTCTTCAATTGCATTGAGGCTATCTTCTACTATTATGTTGTTAGTGGATATTCTCATCAAAAACTCATGAATCACTTTATCCTATTCTTAATCATCAATTTCCATCCTTTATCCACAATATCATTTATTTTGGAGGTATTTATATTTAATGATGTTATGTTAGATACCATCTCCATTTAGAGCCTGCCAAAACAAAATCATAAGTAATGCCCAACTTATATGCTCAAGATAAAGGATGCCCCATCCTCCTTCCTCTTTCCTCCGAGCAATAATCGCCATGTTGGCCAACTGATATTTGTGCTTATCAGAGTTACAATCCCAAATAATGTTGGAGATGATTGAGCAAATCCTTTTAATGATATTCTTAGGCAGAGAGAAAAGATGAAGCCAGTATACAGAGATGATTTGAAGGACTGCTCGAACGAGAGTACACCTACCTCTCAAGGAGATCCACCTCTGTGCCCATGATAAAAGTTTATGGAGGAATTTCTCTATAAGCCATCTCTAGTCCTTAATTCCATAATAATTAGGTTTGAGCATAAATCTAAGATATGTAAAACCCGCATCTAATGTAGTGCGGATAACACCAAAAATATAAGAAATCTTTAGTACTAGTGCATCATCCGGGTAAGAAGAAATCATATGATATTTGGTATTATTCATAAGGAGTCCAAAGACCGATCCAAAGGGGTCAATAATACTACAAATGTGTCTCCATTCCCAAAAAGATAATCTACCAAATAGTAACACATCATCAACAAAAATAAGATGACTAACCTTGACTTGTCTAGTAATAAAGATACATGTCAATGACCCATCCATATGTGTCTGCAAGAGAAATATGCTAACATCCTCAATAACAAGAATGAAAAGAAGGGGTGATAAGGCACATCCTTTTCGGAGATCCCGAGAGGTAGAAAAAAATTTAGTAGGAAGTCCATTACCTAATATGACAAAGTCTGCAGTAGATACAAAGGCCATGATACATTTTGAAACTTGAAATGAAAAGCCAATTTTTTGTAGGACTAGCCAAAGAAAGCTAAAATCTACGTAATAAAAAGATTTTGTAGGTCCAGCTTCATAATAATCGCCTTGGGCTTCTTATATTTTATAGTATGTATAGTCTCATGTGAAATAATAATCACATATTGAATTCGTCTTTGGCGAAGAAACCCAAATTGTTCTTGGGCGATACCATGTGACAGTGTAGGTTTCAGCCTATTAGTAATGATTTTGGAAATCCTTTTGTATAAGGTATTGCAAATAGAGATAGGCATGTAATAAATAAAAATTGATGCTTGTGAAACCTTAGGAATCAATGTAATGAAAGTATAATTAATATCACCAGGGATATAACCATTCTTTCGAGATTCTTCTGCAACCGCCAATATATTAGTGCCCATAATATCTTGTAATTGTAAAAATAATTCAATGGGCCAGCCATCAGGCCTAGTGACTTTATCACAAGCAACGGATTTCATCATATCCTGTAATTCTTCCATTGTAATGAGCTGAAATAACATAATATTTGTGTCGGCATTGACCATAGTTAGATATGAATCAACGACCCCCATCTATTCCTATATTGATTGCAAAAATTTACCAACGCCTCAGCCTAGATGTCAAGAAGAAGAGATAAGAAATTACCATTAATATCCTGAATTTTCGAGGTGGATTTCTCCCTGCGGTGCTTTGTTGCATACTTATGAAATAATTTCGTATTCTTGTATCCTCTTGATACCCAGAGAACACGATTTTTCAGTCTCAATTCCTACTGTAATTGCAAAATATCATTCTTCCTCTTTTATGAATCCATAGCTAGTAATTGATGTGCCACCAAGAAATAATCTGCATGTGAAGGATCATCTAATATACAAAGTTTTTTTATCAATAGCCAAAATTTCATCAATATGCTTCCTCTTTTTAGTTTGAATCCAATTACTTTCAGAATTTTTAGGAGCCCTCAACTTAATCCCAATAATTTCCATAGAAGATGTGATCAATGGGTCTAATCATAGTGCCCAAAAAGTACACACTAATGAATCAAATTCAGGCAATTTTAACTAGTGGTGATTAAATTTACGAGAGACCACCCCAATTCTCATCTTCCTACCATTGGGGTATGATAGGGCGATTCTCCGGAATTTGGGATGGAATAACCCAAGATTTCACACACCCTAAGCACTCCACCAAATTTTCATGAAGCATACCTACAGACCCAACCCAACCATTTCTCCAGGTCAGAATAAAGGGAGCCAACAAAATATCCACCAAATTGTCCTGCCAAAACAATCATTGAAGTACCATGCCAATGGGTCCATTCTTCAATGACCCCCCCAAACCTTATTATCTTCAATGGTGAGGTTCAAATCCCCCGGAAAAATAAGGGATCCCATCTTTAATAGGCCGTAGGATTCCAATTTATCATAGAAGTATCTTCTAGAATAATATGGCACATATGTATTAAGGATATTAAATCTCCCCTTTGAAACCCTAATGAAACCGGATAGAAGGATACCTGCAAATTATTTATAGGCAATAAAATTCATGACCTTAGGATCCCAAAAAGTCACAAGACCACTAGATAAACCCAAAGCATCCACAACACATACCCACCATGAGAGAAAAATGCAGAGGAGAATGAACCAAATTTTGTCTCCAATCATCATCATCTCTTGTAAAATGATAATAAAAGGGCGATTAATCCAAATCAAGTGCCGAAGTATGAGTATTTTTGAGGCACTCCCCAAGCCCATGATGTTTAAGTACATGATTATCATGGTAAGCCCTCATAATCTGGTAAGTAATATCTAAGGGTCTAAATAGGAGAGAAAGCAAAAATAGAAGATGGCGTACCAAAAGATGATAAACCAGGATCCAATGTTGCAGAAATATTGTGAAGATCAATATCAACCCCATTCGAATGATTCGAAGGTTTCGAACATCGTTCCTTCCTGATGGTCACATTACCATGAGAATTGGGACTAATAGAGACCTTAGGATAGGGGGATGAATGAATCAATGGGATCTCTAGATGGATATTAGGGTGAAGGCAGAGAAACTCTATACCATTCCCCACGAATTAGTAGGAGAAATTTCTCTAGAAAAAGTCCCAAATTGAATGTGAGTAGGGTCAGGGCTATCATTCAATGAGTCATCAATAGTGGAGGTCGTCTCATTCGCATCAAAATATAAAGTGTGGGTAGATTCCAAATTGTATGAATAAGGAGCAATTTCCATTACATATAAAAATGAATAATTTTCAATACAATCATAATGTGGCAGTTGAATATGCATAGAAACAATACATAAAGGAAGAAAAGTAGAATTGCTAAGAGAAAAAACACTTGATAGCAAATCATTATGAATATGTTGCTCAGGACATGTCATAGGTGGTGTGATTTTAAGCTTACCCAAGAGAGAGTGCTGACCAATATCTTGAGTCGTCGGAGTGTGTACAGATGTCAATGGACGACCCCCATCGCAAACAGTATCTGATATTCCATGTCGCTGATTTCCAAATCTATGCGAGAACTTAGCAATAATATGTCCAACATTATGACAACCCAAGCAACCAAAAGGAGTTTCCCAATAGTTAATTCGTTTCCTAGTAGATAAGACACCCCAATTGAGCTCCACCTCTGCGCGAAGGCCAACAGCGAAGTCCACCTCCACCAAAATCCATGTGATACGTTTATCTCTGTGTAACAGACTTGCTTCCTCCGGGAAATCAAATTTACCAATGGAATTTCCGATCATCATTAATGATTCACATGACCAGAATACGAAAGGTAAACCAGAGATTTTAGCTCAAAACCAATTTCTTTCGTGGAAATTCCAGGTATGGATCAAAGCCCACATGCCAGTGATGTAAAGAGAGGAAACCACAACCATGAACCCAATATGATCCCAAAATATTCACAAAATCGTCATCATTAATAAAATTGAAACAAAACCATTGATTGTATAAAATGTTGAAAAAACGGGAGTACTTAACAATAGGATACCAGTGTTCTTTAACCCATGATGCCATCTGAGAGCCATCTATTCGCAGATAAAACCACTTACCCACCAAAGCTCGTTGTTGTAATCCTACCACCCGATCCCCAAAAACATAAGTACCAAAAACAAGTTTATTATAATCTGAATCAACCTTAAAAGCCTTCTTTTTTCGTGAAGGATGGAAAAAAAATTTAGACGTCTCAAAGGGCTAAACTCTCGACTGGGGGCATCCACGAATATCCACCTCAATATTCACATGTACCAACACATTTGAGTAATGCCACACCACCTCTCCAGTTGCCTTCAGTATCAAGTGGCATCATACCAATACATTCAAAGGAAAGTTGTAGAACGGACATCGTCGACACTCTGCAATATCACCTATATGTGCCCCAAAGTAGACAGCGTTACCAAAAATACCTTATGTACTAGTGTCTGAAAATACCTCTATAAAATATGTAGACAAGGTAAATTAATACCACTTATCAATATTGAGCCCACTCGATATAGGTCGTCACCAAATCAATCCACTAGGACACCCCTTCAAATACAATAGACTGGTCAATCACTTTCAACCAATGTCCTTTAGAAAATTTCATCAAGCAGATAGTCGACAAAGATCTTCAATGATGATACATACCATTAATGGACTGTCCCTCATATAATCAATAGACAACTTGGAAAATAAATATCTCCCTAGACCAATTAATGACCAGAAGAGACTCCTGCATGATCGAAATCAAAATTCAAATATTTTACCAAATCCACCAACTAAAATGAATGCACTTATGCAGTAGTAAATATCCTCGAAAACCCCCCTACTGACCAATCCCAAACTAGAGAGGAGCAGGAAGATCCATAGGAGCAAAGGTTCATAAGAAAGACCACTTTCAATTTTCTTTCATCTATGTTACATGTGTCATTTATTACGGTTTCACGCGGATGTCTCTTTGTTATTACAATCAATTTTTCAGTTATTATATTGTGGGACTGCACTTTTGTGTTGGTAGTCATCCAATAGTTGTTCAATTTTCTACGATTATCATTGTGTTTTTTTTCTCGCAGGTACTATATGGCTCCATGCCAACAATTACCTAGTTGTGGGGGTGGTGATCCTGGGGCATCCTCCTCAAGACCCAAGTGTCTTTTTGGGTGCGAATCAATAGAGAATTATTTCGATTCGGCACCTCTTTATGCTTGGAAAGAAATTTACACCTTGAAACCATGGAGTTCGTAGATCACAAATATTTCTCTGATTCAAATATTGGTGGTAATAGCTCAAATGAGTTCCTAATCCAAGAAAATTCTGGAGAAGAAGACTTTCTTTCCTTCACTATATCACCCTACACAGTCAAATGGAAACACTGCTCAAGATGGTAATTTGAGACAAACATGTGGAAAATTACAAACACTTTGCAGGCCAGGAGGAGGTTAATAGAATCTTAAGGGACATTAAGTATAATCTAGATGATATATTGGTAATATTGAGTCGTGTGGAATTTTTTCTAGTTTCACATTTAAACACATATTCAAATGAGCATCAGGAGGAAGCAATAGTTATTGACATTCAACCTCTGAACAACATCGTTGCAAACTTAGCCCGATATTTGAACACCATCCATGCAAACTCTTCTCAATCGACGTTGTTCATTTTGTAGTAATATTTCCTTCGAGCAACCGATTTTAGTCTTTGATGTTTGAAGGACAAATTTTTCTACTGATCTTAATTTATTTTGTCATTTTTTCTAGAGGTTACGAGTTGGTTCCTTTCTTCTTCTACTATGGCTTTTTGCATGTCTATAGTTGATAGTCTTCTGTATATCTAGTAAGGTAGTTTATTGTTAAGTTGCTAATGGTATTTTTTGATATGTATGGAAATATTAGAGGAATATCATGATTCTCTAGGTGAGATGATGAAAGGAATGGATCATAATGTAATATCTTATGTGATAATTTTGTATAACAATAGATATCTGGACGAAATTTACAAAAAAAACATGGATAACCAATGTTAGTCCAAGATTGCCATGGAGGATGAGTTACAACATATGAAGAAAACATGGGTGAAGCAAAACAAAAAGTGGTTGAGTAAGTGGAGTATCAAATTACATGAATGTATTGATGCTGAGAAATAAATAAGAAATTAATGTTAAAAAATTTAAAACCACCATGTGGACCAATCATAGTGAACATAATAAATTATTACATCAAAGCTTTTAACCCAACTTTCAGACCATGGCTAGAAAACATATTTAGGGGCAGTTATTAATGGAAAAGTAAGGTTGTTAGTTGCACAGGTGATCACCTCACCTTATATGTGAGACTGTAGGTGGAGGGTACCCAAGGAAGTTTGGGAAGAGAAAATTTGCATATTTTGCAATAAAGGTGTGGTGGAGACGAAATGGCATGTTTCTATTGAATCCATCATAGACAACATGCACCATATATTTGACAAGGATAAGATTGAGTATATTACTAACCTTCTAGTCAAGATCCATAATATAATATTAGACATTAAAAAGAGTATAAAGATGAGCTAAGATTGTTATTCTATTAGTCTCTTAGATAGATCAAGTATATTACTAAACTTCTAGTAAGGATTCATAATAGAAAATTAGACATTGAAAAGAGTATAAAGATGAACTACATTTGTTATTCTCTTAGTCTCTTAGGTTGTTAAGTCTTCCGAGACATAATTACAACCAATCAATTAATTAGATGTTTAAAATTTTGAAAAAAAAGTTAAACATCAAAAAATGATATTTAAGAGAGTAACAATTTTATTGTAATACATATAATTTTAAAACTTTTTGAAATAAAAAATATATTTGTAATAGATTATGTAATGTGAAGGTTTGTATTAGTATTTTTATACCTGCGGATAAGCACGCTATACTGTAATTATTTATAGTCAAAATGATTTTACCTTCAATTAGTTTTAAAAATTTCAAAAAGATTTTATAAATTTTACCAAAGTTTTGAAAAAAAAAATAACTATTAAACTGAATATTTTGAAAATTAAAAATATTTTTTGAAATTTGAATTTATATTTTATTATTGACTCATATAGATGAAATGGTTAATTTTATGGGGTTATAAATAGAATTGGTCAGAAATAAAAATTATTTAAGAATTAAAAATAAAATAAAAATCTATATGCCCTAGTGTCATAATAGTACACACATCAAATCTCAATATTTATGAAAAAGAGTACATAAATCAAATTTCAATATCTAAGAAAATTTCATTATTAAAAAAAAAAAAAAAATTGCGGAAGTGTCATATTAGTACACATCAAATCTGAATATTTATGGAAATTTCGTTTCTAAGTATGTCAAAATCATGTTTGAATTTTAATTAATATGTAAATTTTGAAAGTAATTTACAAAGTTTTTGAAAAATTTTACAGTCACATTTGTATTTTATGATATTCTTTTTTTTTTTTCCCCCGATCGAGGTGCCAACTGGCAGGGTCACAACCACATTGTAGGGAAGGAAGGTGGGTACGTGGCGAGCGCATGCGGGGACAGTCGTACCAAAGACGACGAAGTGTGGACAGCTCCCCCAATGGATCATCATGACTGCATTAAAGTGGAATGGAGAACAACACGACGAGTCAGGTTGGTTGTCAAGGCGGAGTTGGAAGGTGTGCCGCTGGGCTCGATGACTGCAGGGTTTTTACTCATTTTGGGTTATTCTCTGTAAAATTTTTGTTTAGTGCATGGTTAGGTTCTGCGGTTTCTATCGCGAGCATCCCTGTACACTGCACAAACGACGTCAGAGGAATTTGCGACCTGCAGTTGTGAATTGGTATGTAACCAATTCTCCATATGCCATAACGATGAAATGATTTTCTACATACTGGTGCATGCGAAGGAAATTTTTTATTCTTTTGGATTTTATATAATTGGTTTTCAATTCTGTAATTTGTTGTGTGGATATGGTTCGCAATAGTGTTATTTTTTGCATAGACATGGTTCAAAATAGTCTGTTTAAAAAAGATTGTGATGGTTGTATGAGTCGACAAGGCCTGGTAGAAGTTCCGATAAGTTTCTATAGGTCTTTGTCTACGGATATTCTGTTTTTCATGTTCTACATGCTCAATTTGTTTAGGACAGGGAGAGGTGAAGTCACACCAGTTTTTTCTTTCACTGCGAATGAACCATGTTCTAATTTGTATGCTGGTCATTATGTGCATCCCTCAAATTTGTATAGTCAGAAATAGGAAATCACCTATATGGCTCATAATGATGTCAACGATGGTGGGGGTGGGTATGTGAGGTTGTGTTGTCACCCGGTTAGTTATTTAACTTATTTTGTTATGTCTCCTTTTGTCAATTTTTTAGAAGGGTGACTGAGTCAGAAGTAAAATGGGTATCTAGATTCTGTCTATGGTTTTGTTTCGGCCTTTTCGTTTTATCAAGTCTTACATGTTTGGGTATACTCTGGATTTTGAAAGGCATTATGTGTTCACTCTTATTTCTCAGAGCCTCGTAAAGCAACATTATCCTACTGTTGCTAGTAGCAATCTGCCCTTGTCTAAATGAGGGTTTTTTAATCAATTGGGATATTTTAAAATTGTTTCTGCAACAGTTCTTCCAGGAAAACCCTACTAGTCGCTAATATTGCTGGAAGGCTACTCTATAAAACCTATGGCCCAAGGGAATAGGAGGAAGAAGGATACCAAGGAAAAAGGCAAGGCCAAAGTCTCAAACCCTCCAACCAAGTGTGGCAGGAAGTCGAGCAGGGAAGTTATAGAAAATTTGTTTCAAGCTTATTCTTAGGAGACACCTTGCTTTGTTAAACCCATAATTCATGGATGGGAGAGAAATGCCAACACGAAGAAGAAGACATTGCTGAGGATGAACTCACCCAAATCATCTCTGACCAGGGTCACACTCGAGGCATAATTTCGTTGTTCCATCATTCAATCCGAACATATTGGTTAATGAAATGCCTTCTAGTCAAGGCAATAATGTCAGTAGAAGAGATTGGGGGTGATCCCAAAGTTGCAACAACTTTCGTTAAAATCAAAAGATCCATTCAGGAAATGAACCTTCGACAACACCATCAATATGTTTTCCTCCACAGAATCAAGAAGGAATTACAATCCATGCACCAGGTTGATATGCCTGGCTCCAGTGTCAAGGACTCGGCTCCTATCGAGTTAGATGATGATTAAGAAATGATCAACCTAAGTTTACTTTTTGTTAATGATAGCAGATAGATTTTATTTTTATAATATGTGTATGCTTGCAAATACTGATACTGATATTAGCTATTTGAAGACATCAAGTTTTAGACTTAAGATGTATATGTTTTGGATGGCTTATAATTCGATAAGACGCCCAATAGACCTATTTTCCTACGGGTAGGTTGAGGCCTAAAGATGTATTTTCTGACCCACTTTTGATTATAAGTATAAAATAGCAAGGACCTACTAAGTTTACAAAAAAAAAAGATATTTTTTCTTGTTATATATATATATATATACTTTTGATATTTTAAATGTGAAATTATTTTATATATAAATTCATTTTTATATATAATATTAACATATATAATCTTCGTAATATAAAAAACATCTAAAATTATTATGTCACTACTTACATAAAATATTCCTAAGTTATAATAAGATTTTTTTAACAAAATCTCTTTTAAGCCTTGCTATTAAAACTCCAATACTATTGTAACAACTACAAAAAAAAATCCAACAAACACATTTGTGATATTCTATCACTTATTATATCTATATATAGATATTTTTTTAAATGTAATCTAAGTTCTTCATGTAAATTCTTGTTGCATTTGAGTTCCTTCATACGTTAATACAACTTATTTAGATAAATGATCAATATTTGAGTTAAATTATAGAATCATCAAAATTATTTTTTACCTTCATAAATTTATTTCTAATTGCAATTGATATTATAGACTAAATTTTACATTTAATGTCTATATAATCTATAATTTTACATTTGACGCCCTTTTCTACAGAATTTTACTCCCACATAATAGTACACTCAATACCATAATTAAGGCTCCCTCGCTCGAACCACTTGCTCTCGTTGCAATCACCGCTACAATTATCAGAACTGGCATATGACAGAGCTCTGGTTCATGCATCTCGCGACTCTCCAAAATTGGAAGCATATAATTTATTCCAATTTTTTATAAAGATTCTAGGTGGAAAATCTACACTAATTTGGGTACATGCATCCCAAAGGGTTTCTCAATTGAAGCAACATATCTTGTATAAATTGGGCATTCCAGTGCACCTGCAAAGTCTAATTTGCAGCGAAAAATCAATGAAATATGATCAAAGACTACAAGAATACAATGTGCTTCCTTCATCCACCATCATCCTCAAATTGAGGCTGAAAGGTAGAGCCGTTGTATCAAGAAAATCCAAGGGAGTAGGGGGTGTCGTTGGATCTAGTTTTCCCAAAGGAACAAAACCAAACCAAGAACATATCAATGGAGGACTATCCTTCAAAGGTATTCTACAAGGTAAATCTATCGCATCAACAAATCCAGAACACCCACACAATATACCCAACCCTTATATTATGGAGCAACAAAATAATGTTCCAGAATTGATTATAGGCGTTCCATAAGCAAATAATCTCAGCACAACATATGAGGCACAAGCCATTATATGCAGATTCAACAGTTTTTGGCCAAAACCAATGGATCTCTTCCATTGTATCTTCACAAAATGGACAACAAACTACGAGATTCACCTCTGCTCTGAAGGTTTCTTCATAGTAAAATTTTCATCCTTGGAGGATTGAGATTATATTCTATAAGAAGGTCCATGGTTTTGGGGATCGATGGGTCTTTTCATTACCCCATGTGATCCAGGGTAAATTCTGGTTACCCTCAACCAAGACCTTTAACTTCAGTTGATTGTTAGAATTGTACTAATTAGAGCATTAATGAACATAATTGAACAATTGTATGTTGTAAAGAAGAGGAGCATAAAATATCAAGATCAGTAATCATAAGAACACGTCATTTGATAACGGAGTTCATCCAGGAGAGACTACATCTCCAAGCCTCAGTGTCAATATGGTATATGTCGCTGCGTTAAGTGTTGTAAGGACTGAAGATGTACATGGATGTCTTTTCTCTGACATACAAGGAAAATTCCCTCACGCAGGAGTGGCTAGACCTCTCTATGAGATGTTCCATTGTGGGACTCTCATGAATAAAAGGGACTCCTATCTGTATGACAATAGCTCACACATAAATACTGTGAGTATCCCGTTGACATGGAAATCAATGGATCTCAATGACATACGTGTGACACGGAGTATCCCGTCAACATGGCATAAAAGGTACCTCAACAACATACATGAGTATCCCACCAATATGGCATCAAGGGATCTCAAACATAATACAAGTCCATGATAGAAATTACATCAATAACAAAACACGACAAGATCCCACGACTCATACATCAACAGGGATTTGTACAAAACTATGCATCTCAGGAACAAAGAAGTACATGAAATCAAATCATCATATACCTCATGCTAAAGATGACTGAAGAATGGATGCTACTGTTGCTGGATCTGAAATCACCATCACAATTGTGGCGTCGAATGGTGTGAAATCGTCTGCTCACTTGCTGAAAGTTGATACCTGCAACTTCACTTCAAAAAGTGATCGAAAAATATAAATCTCAGATGAAAAATCTAAATACACCATCATATTCGGGGCATCGAATAATCCAAAATTGACTGTCCATTTTCTAAATTATGATGAAATGAAAATCTGGGGCAAAAATGAATCTTTTAGATTCCCCCTAGATTCCTCCACATAGCTACTCCATGGTTGGACTGGAAATTTGCAACTCAAAAGTCGAATCTGACCTTGCCATTGCGTTCCCTGTGAAAAACCGTGAAAAATGACTATAAACTTGACTATATTCAGACATGGAGAAAAATTACCTCCCCGGGAAAATTTCAAGGCTCATGGTTCCACCTACATAATTAGTGCTCCATGCTCATTGTTCCATGTGCATGCTCTTGCTCTGGTTTTGCCTTGGTGCACTTATGAAAAATCGAGTTTAAATATTAAACTAAGGGTGGACTTAACCAAGTCCCACCGTTGGCGTGTTGGTTTAGATCCATAATGGAAGGGAGGAGGTCGGGTGGTCAAACCCCGCCTCCTCCAAAAATAGATGCCCGTAGTTTTTTTTAAACCAAAAGTATTTAATTTTAGGGGGGGCAGACCCGCCTTGGGTGGCCCACCCCACCCACCTCCGCCGAAATCATTATAGTGTAAGGGTTATGTTTTAAATTTAAACCATACAATGTTTGTTTGGTTGGGGTGGCAGGGTTGACCACCGACCACCCCACCACTTAATACGTGGTTTTTGCGTGGGCTCCAGTGGTGGTTATGGCCTGCCGGCCCAGTTTTAATATATGGTTAATATATGCGGCAATCATGCGGTGGGGTGGCGGGGGTGGTGGCCCATCACCCTTTTTTTATATTATTTTTGTTTCTTTTAACCAAACTGTGTTTTTTTCTAAAATGTCGATTTTCACTGTAGGAGTCATTTTAAAGAGGCCACAATTTCGCTTGGAATTTGGCGACCTTTTCGGAATTCAATGGTCAGGAAAAGTCGAATTTGCGCCTTCCTTAAGGCTACCCAGTTACCAAGTCAACCCAAAAATTTGACTGCCTCTAACTTTCACATACAAGCTCAGTTTGATGAACCGTTTACACCGTTGCGATCAAGACGACGAGATCTTCAACCTGAAGCTAATTAGAAAGCAATCCAAACACTTTGATTTTTGAGCTTCCCTCAACCCTCTTTGTCTTATGTGTGTCTATGCAGCCACCTGGATCAATCCTCCCCACTGAGGAGCTTTTAGTCCTCCAAAAGCATCAAAAAAATCTGCACTATTGTGTACTATGTCTGCACCACAAGTTTCCTGAAAAAGTCACCCTTCCTTATCCTTCACCTTTGTCCTTCGGAGCCTTGAGAAATGAACTGATGCATGCATCCCCTGCAAACCTGTTGTACAATCCCATGAAAATACATGCTTAAATTGACCAATCTATGACCCAAAATATCTCCCATACTTGCCACGAGCTTATAACATGTACTCGGTGGTTAAGCTTACATCGAGATGGGAATCACCCCCAGCTATCATTATAAGATAAGACATCATTGTCGCATTTTGAAGTGATGGTAAATGCCTCATTACTTTTACATGAAATAAATGCATCATACGACTCATAAAACAAGGCCAACAACATCATCATCGCATTTCAAAGTGAGGGCAAACACATCATCACTTTTACATGCAATAAATGCAACACACGACTTATAAAACAAGGCCAAAAATTATCATTTTCTCTTAAACAAGTGATGGAAAACACATCATCATTTTCACATTGTAACATGCAGCAAATGATTTACAAAAATAAGGCCATGACAAGCTAACATATCTAGAAAAACCATTTCGTGCTTATCAAAGCGAATGGATCATCTCCCTGTGGCAGGTTTGCTTGTTGATCAACTCTTTCGACTGGTGTATGCACAGGCGCTTTGTCTTTAAGGCGTTGCTCTGGATGGAGTCTGTAACATGTGGCTCTTTGGTGGCCACTTCAGTCGTAATGAGTGCAAAAGGTCCTTCTCCTCCAAACCTGCTTAACCGATTTCTTTTCCTTCTAGGGAGAAGGATTTCCATGCCTCATCCTCCTTTGTGCCGCAATCCTTTTCGAACACTTAGAAAACACATGGTTACACAAACCACAAAAATGACATGTTTTTAGATGCATTGATTTAGGACCATAGTTATCAACAGTATTATAATCAAAATGCACTCTGGAATAATGAGACTTATTATACCTTCTCTGGTGGTCTCTGGTGCGATCATGGTGATGGGAGCTCGCCTCAGCTCTTTCAATGCAATATGCGCTGCCATGGGATGATGGAGAAGTGTCCCCATCATTCCTCTTCCTTGGAGAGTTCATCAATATCTGTTTTCCGTTGATGTCCTTCGAACATCCTTATTCAGTGTACCCCAAACCTGCATAGTGTGGTCTATGCACAACCTCCAATTGTTGTTTTATGCCTTGGCCTCGAACGCCAAGTCCTCCTCCTTTGTACCCCATCATGGTGAGGAGTCTCATGCCGGTTCCTAAAATGGGTATCTCCACACTTCTAACCGAAATGATATCTTGTGAAGCAACTAGAGAGAAATCAACATTGTTTGCCTTAGTTGTCGATTGCGAAACAGGTGAAGAAGGCTTCTGTAAGCCTTTGTTGCAATTCACTTCTTCCAAGGCTTTTGTCGCGGCTTGTAGCTGAAGCTGCAACTGCTGCTTCTCCTCCTTCCCTTCTTGGAGGAATTCCTACAATGCATCATAATCTTCTTGAACAATTTCGTTGTTGCGCTTCAATTCATCCCACGCCTCTGTCGTGGCTTGCAACTGAAGCTGCAACTGATGTTTTTCCTCCTTTTATTCTTGTAGGAGTGTCTTCAATTCATCGTTCTCTGCTGCTTGTTTTTCATATGCCTCGTACAACATGTTCACTTTCTAGAAAACCCTAAGCATGGTCTTGTACATGTCCTTAACATTCTCCATGGCTCAACTCAGCGAACGTTCAATTTTCACGCCTACAATCCAATCAGCAAGAAGACCTGCTCTGATACCACTTGATCCAGGGTAAATTCCGCTTACCCTTAACCAAGACCTTTAACTTTGGTTGATTGTTAGAATTGCACTAATTAAATATTTAATGAACATAAATGAACAACTATATGATGTAAAGAAGAGGAACATAACATGTCAATATCAGCAATCATAAGAACACGTCGTTCGATAATGGAGTTCGTCCAGGAGGAACTACATATCTGGGCCTCGGTGTCAAGAGTGAAGATGTACATGGATGTGTTTTCTCTAAAATACAAGGAAAATGTCATCACGTAGGAGTGGCTATACCTCTCTACGAGATGTTCCACTATGGGACTCTCATGCATAAAAAGGACCCCTATCAGTATGACAATAGCTCACACATAAAGACTGTGAGTATCCCTCCGACATGGAAAACAAGGGATCTCAATGACATATGTGTGACACGGAGTATCCTACCAACATGGCATAAAAGGGACCTCAACAACATACATGAGTATCCCGCCAATATTGCATCAAGGGATCTCAAACATAATACAAGTCCATGACAGAAAGTAAAACAATAACAAAACATGACAAGATCCCACGACTCATACATCAACAGGGATCTATACAACACTACGCATCTCAGGAACAAAGAAGTACATGAAATCAACTCATCATATACCTCATGTTGAATATGGCCGAAGAATGGTTGTTGCTGCTACTGGATCTTGAAATCACCATCACAATCGTGGCATCGAAAGGTGTGAAATCGACTTCTCACTCGTTGAAAGTTGACACCTGCAACTTCACTTCAAAAAGTGACCGAAAATATAAATCTCAGATGAAAAATCTGAATACACCATCAGATTTGGGGCGTCGAATAATGGAAAATCGTCTATCCATTTTATGAATTATGATGAAATGAAAATTTGGGGCAAAAAGGAATATTTAAGGATCCTCCTAGATTCCTCCACATAGTTGCTCCATGGGTGGAATGGAAATCTGCAACTCAAAAGGTGAATCTGACCTCTCCATTGCACTCCCTGCGAAAAACCGTGAAAAATGACTGTAAACTTGACTATATTCTGATATGGACAAAAATTACCTCATCGGGAAAATTTCAAGGCTCATGGTTCTGCCTGGATAATTACTGCTCCACGTTCATTGTTCCACCTGCAAATTTCCTCGATCCACGTGCGTGCTCTTGCTCCGTTCTAGCCTTAGCGCACTTATGAAAAGCCGAGTTTAAATAGTAAACTGAGGAAAGACTTAACCAAGTCCCACTGTTAGCATGTTGGTTTAGATCCATAATGAAAGGGAGGAGGATGGGCATTCAAACCCCGCCTCCTCCAAAAATAGAGGCACATAATTTTTGTTTAAACCAAAATTATTTAAGTTTAGGGGGGCCCGGACCCGCCTTGGGGGCCCGCCCCACCCACTTCTGCCGAAATCATTACAGTGTAAGGGTTATGTTTTAAATTTAGACCATACAATGTTTGTATGGTTGGGGTGGCGGGGTTGACCGCTGACCACCCCACCACTTAATACATGGTTTTTGCGTGGGGTTCGGCAAGTAATATGGCATGCTAGCCCAGTTTTAATATATGGTTAATATATGCGGAAATCATGCGGTGGGGTGGCATGGGTGGTGGCCTGCCACCCTTCTTTTATATTATTTTTGTTTCTTTTAACCAAACTGTGTTTTTTTTAAATGCCGATTTTGACCGTAGGATTCATTGCAAAGAGACCAAAATTTCACCTGGAATTTGGCCTGAGCTTGTCGGAATTCGGTGGTCGGGAAAATTCGAATTTGCGCCTTCCTTAAGGCTACCCAGTCACCAAGTCAACCTTAAACTTTGATTGCCTCTAACTTTCGCATACAAGCTCGATTTAATGAACCGTTCACACTGTGGTGATCAGGACGATGAGATATTCAACCTGAAGCTGATACGAGAGCGATCCAAACACTTTGATTTTTGAGCTTCCCTAGGCCCTCTGTCCTGTGTGTCTCTGGAGCCACCTGGATCACCATGGTTCCCATAATTTGATGCAAACACAATGATTATATCAACATTGTCAGTATGGGTTAGGGTATACAACCTTCCCCTTGATTTTTGGCATAAAAAAATTCTAGAAGGCATTAACAACCTCTTAGGGCGATTCAATAAGACAGACACTCAAAGAATGGAAGAACGAATATACACTTTTTCCAGAATCTGTGTGGAGGTTGATCTCAGCAAAGGCGTGTCGAATTGCATCCACCTACCACACAACAAGCAAATTTGGACACGATACTTGTATTTTGAGAACACGACCTTCAGATGCCGAATTTTCCGAGAGATAGGACATTTGCAAAATACGTGCCCTGAAGCCAAGAAAGAGTCGCGAAGGAAGAAGAAGACAGGAAAGCAACCCAAAGGATGGAAATTTCCCTCACATTTTCTAGAAGACAAAGAGGATGAAGAATAAAAGGATCCCCATTCCAATAAAGGAAATCAAAATACACAATAATTTGTAGAAAAGGGGGAAGCATCTCGTGAAGTGTCAGAAATTCCATTGCCCGCAACTTGGCTGGCGAGGATTCCTAAAGAAAAAGATTCAGGATGTTTCAAACACCACCATATTTCAAAAATTTCGGACTCAAACAAGGAAAACCCAAGAATGGAAGAAGAAAAACAGTGTGTTATTGTATCATCTACGCCATCACAAGGAGAATGGCGGAAAGTAGAGAAGAATAAATGGAGAAAATTTTAACCTCTTCTCTGTATCATTTAGTTTTTAATTTGTATGGATTTGTAATCACTAGTCTTGGACTTGGCTGATTGAATGCTTGCAAGCATCTACAACATGTAATTTTGGTTTAATGAATAAAATTACGATTTTTCCTTGGGAAAAAAACTATAACGATCTCCCTACTTAAAAGATTTAACAATTTTATTTGTTTAAATATTTTTAAAATTTGTTTTATATTTTGAAGTAGAAACCTAAATTCAAAAGTTGAAGAAGATCTCAATTATTATAATGTCACTTCAAATGGAACCTTGCAAATCACAAGTTTTAATAATTAAAATAAAATAAAATCATTATGTATGGACATGAGGGGAATTTTGATCTTAGATACAATAACTTCTGCTATCAATTACTTTTTGCATAAACAAAAAGGATTAAGGAGAAACCCTACTTATTTCACTTGTTACTTCTGCTATCAATTACTTTTTGCATAAACAAACAGGATTAAGGAGAAACCCTACTTATTACACTTGTTTTGATATGGAAATTAATAATTTATTAGAGTGATTTGAGTTAAATTGCAGATCAAATTTGCTATTTCAAATTACATTAAAGTATTTTGGGAAAATAAAATTGATCATATTAATATAATTTAAAGATTTTTGTGCTTTCTAAAATATTTTTTTAATGAAGTTTACTTCAAATTTGACTTAAAAATTATTGAAGTAATAAATTTAAATTAAATATTCAAAAAATTTCCAAAAATCTAACCTATTTATATAGTAAAATAATAATAATGTTACCCACCAAATAAACAAAACAAGAAGTGAAGTTGCCACCAAATTTCAACGTAAAAACCAAAACATAGAATAGTTGGACTTCAACAACCAACCATTCATTAATGATGGTTGTTGTTAGCTAACGAGGTAATTACATGGACTCTCCAACGGTTGTTTGTTGGCTGGAACGGGGCCCTACACGCACGTGACATTCAATTTTGGAGATACAACAACCTCTCGAAGCTTTCGGAATGGCATGGCATCCATGAACGACGTGGAGCCCCAGGCGATGATCGATGAAGGCGACTTGGACAACGATGGGGTTCTAGACGTGAACGAATTTTGTGTTCTCATCATCAGATGGAGGAGGCCGAAAAGTGGTTAGAAAAGGCAGCGGTGTATATATGATCCATACCTTTTATTTCGATAGCTCTATGTGAGCTTCAGTTAAGGGCTGGGGAAATGGAATGCCCTAGTTCGCTTTCTCACCCTTCCCTTCGTTATGTATGTTTATATGATTTTATGTTATATAGTTCAAGAAATCCAAAACACTTTTAACTCATTCTTAAACTAAGCTTCAACTCAGGACTTGGTCATTCGCTAAGGAGCTATTTTATTGTTTTAAGAGACAAAAATTACATTTCGGTAAAGGAGGATCATGCGAGGGCGGGGGTGAAACAAGAGCTTGGAGAGGGATGGCGAACAAAAGTTAGGGTTTTCTGCATGAGGGGGTCCGTCGGTTGCCTCGCTGTTGCGGCCCGTCAACATTCTTTGTGACCCATCTCTTGATGGCGGCATAATATCGATGGCCGGGGATTGCTTCTTGCAGCGGCCGTCGTTGGTTCGATTCTTTCCCGGATATCCAACAGCTGCTTTGGATGTGGTGTGCTCTTTCTGCATTGGTTTTTTTTTCTTTACCAAGGTTTGGTGGAGGCCTTGCCACTGTAGCCCCATCAACATCCTCGGCGGCTCACTCTTTCTGCAACGGCCTCTTAGTTACCTCTTCCCTGTTGGCGATAATGTTTCAGGCACAGTGGGTTGCTTCTTGCAGTGATCGATGGTGGACCTGCTCCCTCTCGGTTTCCATGTTGCTGATCATGGATGTGGCTTGCTGGTTTTTCTTTGTTGGCCGGCCACTACAACTCCTCTTCACTGCGGATAGTTGATTTTTTGGCATTGGGTTTGATCTCGTTTGTGACAAGGGGCTACCTTTTTGTGGATGCGGTTCATGGGTCTGGGCTGGTGCTACCGATGCCCCTGTTTGCTGCCACTTTTTTGGGGCTTGTTAATTGGGTTTCGGGGTTGCCGATGTCTTCATCTGGGTTCATGGCTTTATACCTTTTCACCTCTTTCCTGGGGTGGTTGTTGACGTGTCTTGCATGTTTTTCCCATTCTGGGGCTTTATGTTGATCCCTTATGGGGTTTTGTGAGCCTTTGGGCATGGCTTATATTGGCTTATTTCAATCATTATTATGCAGATGCATGTACCCACAGTGTTTTGGGTTATACATTTTTGGAGTGATTCTTTGTATTTTGATCCATGGAGTTTTTACTCTGGACCATATGCTATATGCATGTTTATGTAACATCTTTTTATCTAATAGAAAGTTGTTGTTTTTTTTTTTTTTTTAAAGAGGAGGATCGTAACTCTTCTAAGCGAAAAATGATTTAGGGTAGCTCTTAAGTTTTTTAATTATAAATTATAAATTTGAATTTGGAAAATAGGACTAAATTCATAAAACAATAATAATATTTTTAAATAATTTTTAATAAAATAATATAAACGGATTTGTTTAAATGATTTTGAATAAAATAATATAAATAATATGGGTTTTTTTTTAAATATATACGCTTTAAATTTTGTTTAGTTTTTTAATTAATTTAAAATTTTATTAATGTAAAGGTTTGTTTTTTAAGTGTAATATTATTTATAGGGTTTATAATAAAAAAATTTAGGGTGTAATATTATTCATAGGGATTAATATTAATTTTTTGGGTTTATAATATTTATTTTACAGTTTAATTTATAATATTAATCATTTGCGTTTAATATTATTCCATTGGGTTTATAATACATTGGGATTTTAGAATTGATCCCCTAGGTTTATAATATCAATGCCTTTAGTTTATCAATCTAAAAGTTCATATTAATAGGGTATAATATTATTAGTCCATATAGGGTTTAGTATTAATCTTTTGGGTTTATAATATTTATCTTAGAGTTTATATACCTTGGACTTATAATATTAATCATTTGCTTTTAATTTTATTTCCTTGGGATTATAAGACCTTGGAATTTTAAACATCATCAGAACTATTCAAAGGACCCGCGAAGAAGGGAAGATGTTGATCAGCTCCTTTGTTAGCTAGTCGATCTGCTACCTTATTAGCAGTGTGCCTGATATGCTTGAAGGTGATGGCTCTGGGAACTTTAAGCCAACTTTCAATTTGTTCCAATCTGCTCAGAAGTCTCCAACTCGAAGCCACTTTAGCTACTGTAGTGTCTGTTTGAATTCGAATTGCTGCCTCTATAAGAATTTGTGAATCCCCTTCTACCTCCAGAGGGAGGAATTTTTCTTTTTTTGCAATGCAAAGCCCCTGGCATAAGCCTTCAAGCTCTGCCGCATTGTTTGAATCTCGTCCTAGAGAGCCATAGTAGATGTGAGGAGTAGTGCCTTCAGTAGTTCTGAAAATGCCTCCATAACCAGCTAAACATGGGTTTCCCTTAGCTGCTCCATCAAAGTTCATTTTGAAGGTGTGAACAGTAGGGGGAGACCATGAGAGAGGAGAATCAGGGTGGATAGAGGAATTCGACTTGGCCATAGCTGTATGCTTAAGATTAAGGTTCAAACTTTCCAGAATGAGTCATTCAGGAGGGGTGGAAGGCATATCTGAGTCCTGCCGGTGATGGAGAGCTAAGGTTTCTTGAAAATTGCGTTTAAGATTGGACCACAAAATCTCAGTAGGCTTGCACTCATTTTTTAAGATCCTTTTGTTGTGTTCCTTCCAAACGGTCCAATAGATGAAGCCTAGAATTAAGGCCCAGATAGAGTTGAGCAGATGGATTTGGAAAGGCTGCGAAGGCCAACTCCTGATAGTATTTATGGTGTCTCCAATGCGTCTTCCTGTTCTTCTGTTGCATATGGCAGATTGCTCCCAAAGTTGATCTGCCAAAGGGCAAGTATCCAAGAGATGAAAGATGGTTTCAGAGTGAGAATTACAGTTGAGGCATCTTGATGGGACAATGAAGCTTCGTTTCTGTAGATTTTCCCAAGTGAGGAGTCTTTTTTTGCTAAGAAACCATAGGAAGGTGGAAATATTTGGCCAAATTCCCGGTTGCCATACTTGATTCCAAAGGCGATCCTTCTGAATCTGCGCAGGGAAAAAGAGTAGCTGGTAGGCTTCTTTTGTGGTGAAATTTCCTCTGGGTGTGTATCTCCATCTCAACTTGTCTGTTTGGTCTGATAATTTGATTCTTGTGAGGCTAAGCTCCTGGTCAATCTCAACATATGTCTCCTCCTGCCAGTTATCTTGCCTAGTTCCTGCTAGCCTCCATTGTTGGAAGCCATGTATAGGTTGTTGTTGCCAGAACTGATTAACCTGATTTTGGGCAGTGTGCTGAAGAGCTATTTGCCATTTTAGCTTGTGGAACAGAGTGGCGAGTTTGGGTAATTGTTGCCAGGAGTCCTCCCAAAGTCTAGCTGTGGCTCCCGAGTGAATCTCCCAAAAACTATGAGCTTGGATGAAAGCGCTGTGTTGTTTTGTAGCATTCCATATCAGCGATCTTGGGGTGTCTGTGTTGATACAAATAAGATCCTCTTGAGGTCTGCCTGGAACATATTTGGCCTGCCATAGACGTGCCCAAGGTGTGTGTGGCTTAAAGATCCAATTCCACCAAATGCAAGCACCCATGGTGATATTGCTGTGTTGTGGATCTCTCAATCCTAGCCCTCCTGCTGATTTGGGGAGGTAGAACTCGGTCCATTTAACAAGTGCCCATTTTTTGTTGAGGCCCGCAGATCCCCAGAGAAAGTTTCTTTGTAAATTACGGATTTGTTTTAAGACCCACTTAGGTGCAGCCAAGATTGAAAAGAGGTACAATGGCATGGCTTGAAGAATATATTTGATCAAGATGAGCCTGCTGGCAATGTTGAGCGATCAGTACGTCCACGAGGAGAGTCTAGCTTCCAGCTTGTCGAGGAGAGTTCTCCAAGAGGTGTGTTTGATTACCGAGTCTATGAGGGGTGCCCCAAGATACTTGGAGGGAAGTGTTGCTATCAAGAAACCTAGGATCCTTGCAATATTGCATTGAGTGATGATGGGAGTGTTGAAGAAGAAGATTTGGGATTTTTTAGCATTGATGGTGGTGTCGGAGGCATCTGAGAAGGTGTCAAGCAGGGTTTTGGAGGTAAGGGCTTCTTGGACTGTTAGATGGCCAAATAACATGTTGTCATCAACGAACTTTTGGTGAGTTGTGGGGGATCTGTTATGCAGAGAAATGCCTTTAATGGAATTGATAGAGACAGCTTGATGTATGAGACGGTTGAGGCCTTCTGCCATGAGGACAAATAAGAAAGGGGACAAGGGATCACCCTGATGGATACCGAGCGAGGAGCGAAATGGTTGAGAGGGTGAGCCATTGAGGAGGATGGAATAGCTGGGGGTGGAAATGAGGTTCATAATCCATCTTGTCCATGTGGCACTGAATCCAAAGGCTAAGAGAATTTGATTAATGTAGTTCCAACTTAGTTTATCAAATGCTTTAGAGAGATCTAGCTTGAGGAGCATACCTGCTTTCTTGAGGTGCTTTAGAGAGTGGATCACTTCATGTGAAAGGATAATTCCATACAGGATCTGGCGTCCTTCCACATAACCAGTTTGCTCCGGCGAAATAAGAAGAGGGAGAAGAGGTTTGAGCCTATTCGCAATGACTTTGGATATGAGTTTGTAGATGACGTTGCAGAGAGCAATGTGCCTGTATTTGTCTGGTGTGCTGGAATTATCCTCCTTAGGAATAAGAGCCAGTAAGGTCATGTTTAGAGATGGGAGAATCCAGTGCATGGAACGTGATTCTTCCACTAGAGCCCATACCTCCAATTTGATCTGCTCCCAATATGAGTGAAAGAAATTGGCCGTGAAACCATCAGGACCAAGCGCTTTGCCATCTTTGAGCTGGGCCATAGCCTGCTCCACTTCATGGAGAGTGACGGGCTGGAGAAGCATGACATTGTGGTCATCAGTAATTATTTTTGGAATATGTTGCGTGATGGATTGAATGGCTTGATTTATGTTGCCTTCTGGTTCTCAAAGAATATTTTGAAAATACTCTCTGAGTTCGTTTTCAATGTCTTCATGAACCTCTAGACGATCTCCTTGACTGTTGTTGAGGAAAGCTATATTTTTGTGCATTCGTCTTTGTATAGTGGATCTATGGAAAAATTTTGTATTTTTCTCCCCATCTTGTAGCCATCTGACTCTGGATTTATGACACCATAGGGTCTCCTCTTGTTGCCTGCGCTCTTCTATTTTGGAGAGGAGATCGTTTTCTTGATGGTCATACTCGTTCGTTCTGCCTTCAAAGATGATGCGTTGTTGCAGTGTACTCATTTGTTGCTCTAACTCTTTCTGATGGGCAAAGATATTGCCAAACTGAGTGCGGTTCCATGTTTTGAGAGTATTATTAAGATGTCATAGCTTTTGTTGGAATTGATACATCTTGGAGCCTGCTGGAGGTCTATAGGTGTTCCAAGCATTGATGACGACTTCTATGAAATCCTGGTGATTGAACCAAAACGATTCAAATCTGAACAGTCTGTTGCATTGAGAACCAGGTCGAGACCATTGCATTAGGATTGGCCAGTGATCCGACCATGCAAGAGGCATGATGAAGGTATGAAAGTCCCCGCCAAGATGAATTACATTTTTGGACATAAGGAAGTGATCCAGACGAGAGGCGATGTGTTGCGATCCCCTTCGCTTGTTGGTCCAAGTGTGCATTCCATTAGAGGCCTGAAGATCCATGACCAGGTTGCTTTGTATGAATTGTTTGAAGCCAAAACTATCCATCTCCAACCGAGTTCTGCCTCCAGTTTTTTCCTCCAGGGCGGTGATCATGTTGAAGTATCCCCCACAGATCCAAAGGGGGAAGCGCCTGGAGGAGTTTAGTTCTGTTAGAGTGTTCCATTTTTTTTTGGATTTCTTGCGGGAAATAAACATAGGTGAGGTGACCATGAGTATTGGAGCCCACTAAATGGAATGTTGTTTGTATGAAGTGATGTGAAGCATGAAATTCATAAGGAGAGAGAACCTGAGGATTCCAGATAATTGCGAGCCCCCATGAAGCTCCCGAGGCGTCCACTGATACAAAGCGGAAACCTTCCCAGGATTTAGCCAAAATGTGTTCTAGAGCCTTGATGTTGCATTTCGTTTCTTGAAGATAAACTATTGATGGTTTGACTTGCTGAACCATATTTTTGAGCATTCTATGTTTTGAGGGGCCGTTGAGCCCTCTCACGTTCCATGAGATGAGCTTCATGAGGAATAGTGGGGTAGCGCCTTGTAGAACTTGGTCAGCTTGCGAAACCTGTCGGATTCCACAAGCATTTCTCCAACAATGATAGTCCTCTACAAGTCTGTTTTACGCCCTCGTTTCTTTGTTTCTTTCATTATTTTCTTTCTATCCCATAGAATTCCTGCTTGAATGCCTAGAGAGTTGCTTTGTTATGCTCTGAAAAGAACCACTTCCAGACTATCAATTTTTTGTGGGGGTATTTTGTTGTATTCTCTTTGGTGACAAGCTGTTTCTAAGGCTAGAATATCCAAATCCCCCATATCTATACTCTCTGGTTCTTCATCCATGTGAGTCAGCACGTTCTGTTATGTTTTATCTGTATTTTGATGGGGGATGAGAGCCAGGGTACCGTCAATATCCATTTGAGAATCCTTGAGGACTAGGGCTTTGTCTAGGTTAGTGGTAGAGGAAGAAGCAAGACAGCCTATTTTGGCTGATTCAGAAGTCGAGGGATTGAGAGGAGAGGTGGAGGTTTTGGGGGGGAAATCTGAAGCATAGGGTTGAGCTTGATGACCTTTCGGGGTGTCTTGAGTGGCCAATACCTCAAAGCTATTGCTCGTTTCAGGTTTGTTGGGAGCGGTGGAGGTGACAGGGGTTTTCTTGGAGTGTTTCTTTTGGTTGGTTACTTTGGTAAAACCTTCAGCATCTTTTCCTTTCTCATGGGAGGCAAATTCGGATTGTTGGTTCAAAGGGTAGTCACGGTATAAATGACTGTGCTCATGACATTTTCTACAATGGAAGGGAATATGCTCATAGTCTATGGTTTGAATCCATTCAAAATAGTCCTGAAATAGACTTACCGAATCTGTGAGAGCCTTGGCTAGGTGCATGCAAACACAGATCCTTGCATAGGAGGTGTATCGTATGAGTTTCGTTTCCTCTACAACCTTTATAAACTCTCCCATCCCATTGCCTATATCTCTTAAGGTCTCTTCACCCCAGTATTCCAAAGTTAATGAGTACATACGGATCCAAACCGGTGCCCAGTCGAAGTCCTCTTTGTCTGCATTGAATCTTTCTATCTAGTCTCGTAGGTACAGGCCTACAAAGTTAAAAAATTATGGGCCTCCATCAAAGATGCGATTCCTTTCCTCTAGGAAATTGAAGATAGCTGTGAAGAATCCTTTGGGGCCTAGCTGCAGAGTCACTTGTCCCTTGGGCTACCATTTGGAGATTATCCAGCCTTGCAACGCTTTTTCTGTCAGCCATAGTCCAATGAACTTACCGATGAGGGCGTGATCCTTCATGTATTGAATGTGGTCATTTATGCGATGACTGGGGAGGTCGATTTTAACTCGCTCTGCTGCTTTTGGAATGCATGTGGCTAAGGAATCTTTTGGCAGAGTCACAGAGGCTTCCTTATATGTGCTAATGTCCTTTAGGGCCTCATTGCATGTGACTGCATCACCAGTATTGTCTTTTATGGGGACTTGGTCAGAGTCGGCCGGCAGATTTTGTCCTGAGCTTACTGTTTTTTCTGCAGTGGTAGTATTGAGAGGAGGGGGGGTTCATTGGAGAAGTGTCAGAAGTAATGCCAGGTTGTTCTGCGATCTCCGTAGCAGAAACACAGGTCGCGATGTGAGAAGATCGATCAACAACGATGCAGGGTTTTCGTAAACCCTAGAACCAGCATCCTACGCCCCCATCCTAGGTTTGGTTGGTACCAAATTTTAGATATCAAAATTTGGTATCTCATGGTGCACCAGGATCAACATCCCCCGGATGTGGGTGATTAAACACAGCTGTACGTTGTTGGGGATGTGGGTTGGCGCGTGGATTCACCACACCACCACCCATACTCACGTGATGTTCTACATAAATACACCCACCGTCAACTGCAACGCTGCATTAACGCAACACAGTAGCCAAGACCAGCCGGCGTCCATAAAAAGCATGGCTTTCTCCGGAAGGTTCATTCCCACTCTGCCTCCCTTGCGCTCAAGCTGCTCCCCTGCTGTTGCAGAGCCCAGCTCTTGAACCAGCACGGGGAGACGTTGTTCCATTTTTTGTTGTATTGAATTGGTGCCCGATCTTCACATTTCGTAGAGCCCCCTCTGCAATCTGTGGCTCAGCTCGCCCAATGTGAATTCCCCTGCTCTACTAGAAAGCCCACCCCTGTTCTCTGATACTTCCACCGTTAACACCCATTCCGTCCCCAGTCATTCTGTTGTTTGAACTCGTCACACTGCACATAGAATCATGCCCCGCCTTCGACAGCGTATGCGCTGCCGGAGAGGCAGCAGTTATGGACAATTCACTCACTAGCCCTCCACATCCATTACTGACTCTTTGTCCCCCTCCTCTGATAATTTCACTAGTCACTATCCTAAAAATAGAAGTGGTCGTGGTCGTCAGTGTGGGCGTGGGAAATCTCAATTCGAGATGGGCTCTCCCCACATCACTGCCTCCCTAATCATCATCCCTACACATCTCCACACTGCCCAACTTCGTTTCCCTTGCACTCTGAATAGGCCTACTATCATAGCCACCATCACCATCGAGCTCAAGGAGGAGCCACCCAGTTCGGATGCTGAGCAAACTAGTGTTGGGATGGAGAAAAGCGTTGTCGACAAGAAAAGTACTCCACAAAGTGTCGGCTTGAAGAGAAAGGTTCCTAGCTGCAGTGATACTCAGGACATAGGCCAAGAAGACAACCCGGGCGACATCAAGCGAGGCTGCTCCAGCGACAAAGAAGACAAGCAGGCGGAGGAAGATGACTTGTATGCTTATGGATGTCGTGTTGTTGAGGAACCCCCCCTCCATTTCTCATGACACCTAATCTGGTCAGAATTCGCAGTTTTTTCTACATAGTCTTTCGGCTGGGTTTACTTCTATGCTCTTCATGATAACTAGTTCATCGTTTCAGATTTTTGATAATATGTTAATGTTCCAAGGCCGGTTTCCCCTGCGTGGGCGACATGTTTCAGTTTGTTTAGAATGGGTTAGCAGTCTAGATTTTGTATGTATGGGATGTCTGGTAAACATTTTAAACCAGCTTTGCAGTGCAAAAATGCCACTAATATGGGCAAGCTCCGCTGAGGCCGGTGCCTCTTTGTAAAACATTTTTGTATTATTAACAAAATAGTTAAATTCAGAAAAAAAAAAAAAAATAATAATAATAATAATAATAAAATAAATATATATATATATATAATTGATCACCTAGGTTTCTAATATCAATGCTTTGGGTTTATCCATTTAAAGATTCATATTAGTAGAGTATAATATTATTAATCCTTGGATTTTTAGTATAATTCTGTATTTAATAAATAAAAATTGAAAAAAAATATTTTTATTTATTAAATAAAAATGAATTAATTAATAATGAATAAATTAAAAAATGAATAAATTAATTATTGTAAATATTTTTAGATTAATAATGTTATTAAATTTAATTTATTAATATATTAATAAATATTAATATTAATAATAGGCTGATCCCTGAAATATAATCATAACTCCCCCTCACATCATGATTCTACCCATCAGCTGTTTTATTATTATTAATATTATTATTAATAATAATATTAATAATAATATTACTATATTATTTATATTATTAATAATAATATAGTAATATTATTATTAATTTTAATTTATAATAATATTAATAATAGAGATCAATAATGTTATTAAATATAATTTATTAATATATTAATAAATATTAATATTAATAATAGTAGTAATATTATAATATTTATGTTAATAATAATAAAATGTGATTGATATATTCTTTTTTCTTAAATTAACCTATTTAATAATATCAACTCATTTATTGATGATGATGGTGGTGGTGGTGGTGGTTAACATCTATGAGACCAATCTTTGGTTTATCAGACCTAAAGAAACAAATTATTTAGTTTGATTTAAGATTTTATTCCTATGCTAAAAAATATTGGAGAGAAGCCTCCCGAGCTCACTATAATTTTGACATCTTAAAAGGCTAGGAAGGTCAGTATTGCAACAAAGATTATGAAATTGAGATCTAATGTGGTTGTACGCGGGGCACTCTAAGAGGAAGTGATTTTCATCCTCGATGTTCATATTCTCACAGAGATGACAGATCCTTTCCATCCATGGTGTTTTAGGAACTGTCTAATGACTTGTTTCACTATGGAGCTCATGAGAGTTCGTTCTAATCTTGGCTATATTAATTTTCTTCTTGAGCTAGTTAAAACAAAGAGATACTTTTGATCTTTTAGGGTGGGGTTGATGACCTCCTTATAATATCTTGATTTTCTTTTAGCCGCTAGATCTTTCTCACACCACATTTTTTCTTTGTACTTAGAAGTGACAATTTTTTTAATTTTATTAATGTTTTGCACTGTAACATTCTCATCGATCTCCCAATGGTTTAACCAGGCCCTGGTGTCTTTATACCAACCACGTTTGAGCCTTAGGTGGTTTTGGCTGGAATTTAAATTTAGCTTAGGAATTCCATGGTCTCCTATGCTATTGAGTTTGTGCTTGTACAAAAAAAGCCTAGTCATAGCTAGGCTCTCGATAGGGGAAAGACCCACTTCTATAAGGAGAATAGGATAGAGTGTATTGCTTTTAATTTTGAGGTTATATGTTATAAAACACTTCTAGATTTGCTCAATATCTCTCCAGGATTCTTTAGAGATGCTACAACCCCAAACCTCACATCCATATAAGATAATAGAAGTGACTAAAGTTTCAAAGAGGAACTTCTTTCTATCCCACATTATGAGGTTTGTCGTTTTACAATTATTTTCAAGACCAAAATAAGCTTTCCACCCCCCATTAATCCTTTTCTCAATACTATAGTTCCAGTTGAGCTTGTGATGAATATCAATTCCTAGGTACTTGTCAGAAGACACTTCCTCAAAGTTACTATTGTCATACATAAAATTAGCGTAAGTGTCCTTCTTGGATTTGATAATCATAACTTTTGTTTTTTCAGTGTTAACAATCATACTTGTGGTAGAGCAGAAATCCTTAAGAAGTCTAAGTTGCTTATCAAGATCAGTTGGCCACCTTGCGAGAAGAACAATATCGTCAAAATAGAAAAGAAGGATGATGACAATCCCAGCTAAGATCGTGCCAGCACAACCTGCTTCCTCTAAACAACCTTCTAGCTTGTTGATGTAAATTCCAAAAAGGGTAAGGGAGAGGGGGAAACCTTGTTTAACTCCGATATTGCACTTAATATCTTTCGACCACCCCTCATTTCTCTTTAACTTGGCAATTACATTATCATATAAACTTATAGCGGCCACTCTTAGCTCGAAAGGAACATTTAGCTCTTCTAATCTATTCCATAGGTTGTTTCTAGGGACCGTATCGAAATCCTTTCTAAAGTCCACAAAGCAACGGAAGAGATTGGATTTATCATTGTGGCATTCCTCCACAATGATCCTAAGCGTAACAAGGTGGTCCGTTGTTGAGTGTTGCCGTTTGAAACCCGCTTGTCCTTTAGCCCACTTACCTTCACTTTCAAGTCATATGCTCAACTTATTTTCCAAAATAATACCATATAACTTGGCTAAGAGAGGGTTGATCATAATTGTCCAATAATTAGAGGGGTTATTTGTATCCCCACTTTTAAAAATATGGATAATGAGGCTCTGAGTCCATGGTTTAGGGAACCCTTGCTTGACCGCTTGATTGAAAAGCTTGTGGATGTGGGGGATGAGGACATGACCTCCAATTTTTAAGATTTCCGTCTGCTAACCTTCAATGTCTTTAGCTTTCCCATTTGTCAGGCGTTTAACCCCAAAATCAATGTCTTCTAATGAGAAAGTTTCTTTCGTTGTGAGCAGGGTTTCAAAGTTATCCATGACATTTGGAGATTCATAAAGCTTTTTAAGATAAGAATTCCAGTATTTTAAAGCAATTTTATTATTATCTTTAGTTTTCCTAATTAGAATCTGCCTCTAGAATTCTTTGGAGCCACCTTAGTTAAATATAATATATTAATATTTATTAATTAATAATGTTAATAAATTAAATTTAGTAATATATTAATAAATATTAATATTAATAGTAGTAGTAATATAATAATAATAATAATAATTATTATTATAATTATAATGTGATTTGGGCAATAATGTTAGATTTAAGACTTTTGTGATCCATAATTTAGATAAATGTCTTTCGGATTAATCACATCTTAATCACATCATTACCATGAATGACATCAGATGGTTAGAAAAATGGACCAAATCCTAATGATATGATTAATCCGAAAGACATTTATCTAAATATAATGTGATTGATAAAGTCAGCGAATTTCTTATGATATGATTAATCCTAAAGACATTTATCTAAATATAATGTGATTGATAAAGCCAACCAAATCCTAATGATATGATTAATCCGAAAGACATTTATCTAAATATGTGATTGATAAAGCCAACCAAATCCTAATGATATAATTAATCAGAAAGACATCTATCTAAATATAATGTGACTGATATATACTTTTGGTGTAAATTAGCTTATTTACTAATATCAACTCAATTACTAATATAATTGTGCTAATTAAATAATATATATAAATTTGATTTTTCTAATATATATTTAAGTGAAATTTATCTTAATTTAAACACAAGTTTTTTTAAGTGAAATTTACCTTAATTTAAACACAAGTTTTTTTTATTACAAATTTCATTATTCCTATATATTTTATAAATAAAATTTTCTTTGAATTCGACCAGGATTTTTCTTTTAATTACTAATTTCATTTTTCATATCTATAACTGCTCAAATTTTTTAAAAATATATTTCATGCGAATTTTAATGAAATAATACACGATTTGAAAAATATGTCTTAAATGAATTTGAATGAAATGATACGCGATTTTTTGAAATTACAAACGAATTTGAATAAAATAATATGACTATACGAGTTTCAAATCTTTTGAAAATACGCGGGATTTTTCACTTTTACGCGAGATATTTTTCAAAAATAATCTTTCACTTTTTGAAATTACAAACGAATTTGAATAAAATAATACGACTATACGAGTTTCAAATCTTATGACGATACGAAGGATCTTTCACTTTTACGCGGGATATTTCTCAAAAAAAATCTTTCACTTTCCCAACCGGTATTTTTCAAAAAGAACTTGAATAAAATAATTTGATTTACCGGAGGATTTTTTCAAGTTTTTAAATTCTTTTATGTATTAAAAATTATTTTAAATTACAAAGCTAAAAAAAATCTAAATTTCATTAATCACCATTACAAAGAATTTGGATTTTTACGATTTTTATTAAATATATAAATTCTTTAATCTTTAATTTAAAACCTGGATTTCTAATCATATGTAATTTCTAAATCATTTAAAATAAATCTCAAATTTTAACGAAAAAAATTAACAAAATACCATTTTACAATTTAAAAAAAAAATGTTAGTTGCAAAATTAACTTATCCCTTGAATCAATATGACCCCAAAAAAAAAATACAAATGAAAATAAATTTTTTATTAAAAAATAAAAATAAATAAAAAAACGTTTAATTTTGAAAATTAATTTAATATAAATTTACAAGCAAATAACATTTTTTGAAATTTAATTTCTTTTATCATTTAGAATATAGAAAATTTCAAAATGTTTATAGTATAAATAATATTTAAATGAAATACAATGGTAAATAGTTTTTTGAGATTTATTTTTATTATTATGGTTAATAATTTTTTTAAATACTTATATAAATCAATATAAATAAATAAATAAAAAATTATGCATCACCACGATAATAAATAATAAGTTGCAAAACTATTTTTTAATATATATATATATATATATATATATATATATATATATATATTTCTAAATATAAAGACGTAAAAAATAAAGAGAAATCAAATTCGAAACCCTGGCTGAGAGGGTAGGAGAAGTTCCGTGTCAATCTGATTGCTTCGTAATTTCCTTACCGCTTGTATAGACGGTGCCCACTTGCATAAACTGCTCGTTATCTGGTTTTTAATATTTTTTAATTGAATTTAGGTCAATTTTAATCAGTCTTACCAATTCCTCAATATTTATATAAATAAATGTATATTTACCTATTATAAATAATGCCGCCTGGATCGGACGAGGGGGATACATCGACGATATGGGAACCCTTTTTCTTAAGGACCAGTTATTTAGTTCATTCAGCCAATTACCTACAGACAAAACAGAGCTCGATACACCGTAAATAAATTAAAAAAATTATACATCTTCATAATACAATCAAAAAATTGCAAAACTATTATATATATATATAATTAAAAAAAAAAAAAAAACAATAAAATTAAAAATATGAAAAGTAAAGACAAATCAAATTCCAAATCCTTTGTCGAATATTATTAGCTCTTAATAATATTTGGATTCTAAATAGTATCTTATTCTCTTGGAGCATTTCAGTTAAGTGCACAGATGTGGCACAGGAGCTGACAGAAAGAATTACGCTATTCCTAAGGGTTATGTGGAGTTATTGCATGAATACTTCAGTTAGAACTCATGTGACAGAGTTTGGTGGAGTTGATTGAGGAAGTTAATGGAGTTGTGTTAAGTTTAACTAATCTAAACATAGTTGAGCTAGTTGTATCTAGTCTAACTGATTGATACAATTAGTGAGAGTGGTGTGAATTAATTAATAATTAATTCACTAATTATAAACTCATTAATCAATTAAAGAATACATCAGTTAACTTCAGTGCATGGACAGTTTCAGTGGAGACCAGTGCAAAGATAGGTGAAAGGGCAAGTGTGACTATCAGTTGTGACTATAAGTGATGCATGATTTGCATCCAACACTCAATAGAGATGCCTATAAAGACTGCGTGAGCAAGGCTGGGGTAATTAATTCTCATCAAGAGGCATTCTTCAGCAGGGATTGCGCAGTAGAGGCAGGCTAAAGGCTGGCAAAGATCGGTGCATGTGTTTTGCAAGATCAAACCTGATTAGTGTGTAGCAAGTGGAGATTATACTGAGAGCTTGTGAGGAGCTTTGTATGATGATTGTTACATGATCTCTATGACATATATAATATACAGATAGTTGGGGGTTTTCAGCTTTAAGCTTTCCCATTACATACTGTGTTCATATGTGTGAATTTTTATGGTTTTAATGTGTGCATGCAATTGATTTTATTTCGGCATGTGATGATCAATGGTAGAAGAGATTTTGTATTGTGCATGAAGCTAAAATAGTGCGTGATCAGGAGAATCTCGGTGGATAACATATCAGTTATTCAAATTTCTAAATCCCATACTCTTTTAGCTAAGCTGTTCTTTGTACATTTCCAGGGGTAACTTTTCTTCCATAGGCCCAAGGCTTTGATGATGGTACCGTGTATGCTCCATGGAAGATTGGAGTTTGGGATGATCTCCTTCCAACAATTGATGGAAAATGGGCATTCAATGAAAAGATGACAGATGATTTCTTCAGCAACTTGACAGTTAGGGAAACGGGAGGGCCCAATTATGCCTCTCTTTTTTAGATTCTCAGAGGTTAAGATTTTCCCTTTGAGTAAGGTCCAAATGAAGAATTTGATCTTGGGGGGGTCTCTGATCTCCAGACTAATTTCCAAGAGACCATGTGGGCATCGGGAAGGCCTTGTTGCAGAGAGCTTGATAACCAGCTTTAATAGAGTAGATCGATCCAGTTAGATCCCAACGAAAGCCATCTTCATAGTTCTGCTTTAAAGGTGCAATGCCATGGAGATGAGTTTGAAGAGTTGCAAGGCTTGCTTCTAAATGAGCAGGAACCTCAGGGAATTGCCACACGGTCCAGATCAAGGATTGAAAATCCCAGGTGGATATTTGATTTAAGTTGTGCAACCCCATGTTGCTTAGATAGGCCAAAATATTATGAGTTCTCTAAATGCTATTGATGGGGGCCTATCCCATAATTATGTCTACTCCTATGCTTATGTTGCTGCCTCCCTTAGGCACTTTGGATATGTTGTGAGCTAGGGAGGAAATAGCTTTTTTACAAAACCCCTAAATTCTTGTGCAAGGTTTGTTGTGGATAACTTGATCAAGCAGATGTTGTCTAGAAGTATGTAGGTATTTAATTTCTAGGACTTGTTTCCACCAGGTTGTCTTGCCAGTGATAAGTCTCCAGATTATCTTTCCTCCAAAAGCCAGATTCATAATATTTGGTGAGCGAATACCCAAGCCTCCGCGTTCTTGGTCTTGAATGACTTGCTTCCAACTTATGAGATTAAATTTCCTTTCTTCATATTTCCCACCTTACCAAAGGAATTGACGAATAATGGTCTCCATTTTATGATGGAAGGAGGCAGGGGCATGAAGGAGGGAGAATTGATAAAGGGGCAGGGAGGAGAGGCCCGATTTGAGAAGAATAAGGCGGCCAGCCAAATTCAGCCAAGAGGCTCCCCAAAGCTGCACTTTCCTTTTCATTTTGTCGATGATGATGTCCCATACGGCAACCTTCAAGGGTCCTGTGCTTACAAGCATGCTCAGGTAAGAGAAGTGTCCCCAATCCAACTTATAGGGGACCTCAAAAATGCTGGAAATGTTATGCAAAGACTGAGCTGAAAAATTCCAACCATAAATACAACTTTTGAGATGATTGATCATGCCTCTAGAATAGCTCATAAATTTGTCCAAGAGAGACTTGAAACAATGAGCTATGAAGTTGGAGGCTCCTCCCATTAATAGAATGTCGTCAGAAAATTGGGAGTGATTTAGATTTTTGACTCCATTTCCAAACTTGATGCCAGTGATGAGTCCAATCCGGCGCTTGTGATCTAGGGCCTTACTGAAGGATTCAACCATTAATATGAAGAGATAGGGGGACAATGGGCAGCCTTGTCTTAGACCACATGAAGACTGGAAGGAGGGAGTTGGCCTGCCATTTATGAGAGGGGAGATCCAAGGGCCGGTTATGCAGGCCTTAATAAGATCAAGGAAGGAGGAATCAAATCCCATTTTTTTGAGAACTACAAAGAGGAAGGAGTGCCGGACATGGTCAAAGGCATTGGCTAAGTCCAGTTTTAGGATAAAGCCTTTTTCGTTGTGAGATAGGCTGGAGTGAATAGCTTCTTGGACAAGAAGGATGGAATCAGAGATTTGTCTATTAGACAGAAATCCTCGGTTTTCGGAAATGAGAGAATGAAGATGGGGTTTCAGACGAAAGGCTAATATTTTGGTCAATATTTTATAAGAGGCATTACAAAGGGAATGGGTCAAAATATGGAGAAGGAGGAGGGTTGGTTTTCTTTAGGAATGAGGGCGAGATGAGTAGCATTGGTATAGCCTCCAACTTTGCATTTGCATTGGGTCCAATGCATCAGCTTGATCAAATCTTTGTTTATTATCTCCCAGTAGGTCCTGTAAAAGCTAATGGAAAATCCATCTGGTCCCAGATCTTTATCTGGATGCAAGGTCCATATTGCTCTGAGGATCTCAGTTTCGTCTATTCCTCTGGTGAGAAAGTTATTGATGTCCTCATTGATAGTAGTGGGGAGATACTGGAGAAGATCAGAGTAGCCCTCTTCACTAGTGAGAAGAGTTTGAAAGTGAGTAGAAGTGGCCATTTTGATTGCTTCTTGGTCTGTATGAAGATTTCCCTCAGCATCTGTGATGGTACTTATGTTGTTGCGAATTCTCCTAACAGTAGCCTGTTTGTGGAAATAAGCAGTGTTTTTATCTCCATCTTGAAGCCATAACTGTCTTGATTTGATGCACCATTTATGCTCCTCTTCTCGGTTGGTACAATGGAGCTGATAATAAAGATCGTTTTCGAGCACACGATGCTCTGGAGTGAGCCCATATGTTTCGATTTTTTCATGAACTCCTTCCAGTCTTTGCTTTATAATAGTTTGTGTCCTTTCTGGTTCTTTGTAGTGGGATTTCGCCCATTCCTTGAGGGCAATTTTGGTGTTTTTCAACTTGATTTCCCATATGAAAATCGGACACCCTTCTATATGCTGGCTCCAGACAGCCCAAACAATATTATTGGCTTCAGGAATATTGTTCCATAGGGGACTGTATTTAAAGGGTATGGGCCCTAAAGGGCGATGCTCTTGGAGGTTGAGCGTGACAAGATAGTGATTGGAGGAAGAGAAGGGGAGGACGAGGGTAGAGACTGTGGAGAAGGAGGCAAGGAGGGTGATGTCCACAAGAATTCTGTCTAATCGCTCCATAATATTATCTTTCCCAATTTTGTGGTTGCTCCATGTAAATTTGCAATTTTTGGGAACAATATCAACCAACTCATGCTCCTGCATGATGTCTTCTAATTGAGCTCTAGAAGGATCTTGGGCGAAAGTTCCTCCTCTTGTTTCATTTGAATGGAGGATGAGGTTAAAATCTCCTCCTATTATTATATTCCTGTTCTCCTCTTCGTCTATGTCGGCCTTGATAGTGATCCAACACTGTTCTTTATCTCTGTAGTGATTAGGTCCGTAGACATTGTAGATGACAATTTTTTTGTTGTATTTTTTGTTTTCTAATTTGACTTTGATCCAATTCTAATTAATAATGCTACTTTTGAGTATCCATTCGTTGTTGTTCCAAAGGGTGACAATACCCCCAGAAGCCCCTCTAGATTCATTGAGTTGGCCATCATACTGCTTAAACTTATCAATAATGTCTTCCATATCATATTTTCCTTGTTTGGTCTCTTGCAAGATAAGGATGAGTGGTTTCTCCTGGTTTATCAGATCTTTAAAAGCAACAATTTTAGAGGGGTGCCCCAATCCCCTGTTGTTCCAAGAAATTACTTTCATCATTGAGTGCCAATGTTCTGAAGGGTTGCTCTCCCTCCATGTTCCTTGGCTCTCATCTCTTTGCTGTTTTTCCCCAAGATGTAGGTTTCGATAGGGTTTTGAGTGCCCATTTCTATGTCTTTTTGTGTATTTTCATCTCTTTTTTGCTTGAAGGACCTCCTGCCAAGCCCCTGCTTTCTCTGGGGTTCAAGGTTTGCACCATGATCTTTTGAAGAGTTTCTAGTAGCACGGATGGAGGGGGGGTCAAGGGGAGAAGGGGAGGAACTAGGGCCATCGGTCTGGGAGAGGGTAATGGTAAGAGGAGGATCGTCGTTAGGAGTGGATAAGGAGGAGAAGGGGTTGGTGGATTCCAAGTTGGAGATTGGAGGAAGCGGGGGGGGGGGGGGGGGGCTGAAAAGAGGAATCATAAGGCTGAATAGGGGGATCCTAGGAAGAGGGAGTGGAGGTGGAGGCTAAGTGGTTTGAATGGGAAGGAGCAGAGGATAGCCCAGCTTTAGGGTTAGGGGAAGATTTCTTCTTTTTGACCGGCTCCCATTGGGCTTCTTGTTCAAGATTTCCAGCATCAATAACTTTAGAACAACTATTTGCAAAATGACCATATTCATGACATACCTTGCATTTGAAGGGGATTTGCTCGTATTCAAGTTGCTGAATGTGAGTCCAATCATCCACCTTGAGCTTAATGGCCTCCGGAAGCCCTTTACCAAGATCAACCTCAACACAGATCCTGGCACAAACTTGCATGTTGTCCTTTGGTTCGCTACGGTCGATGAATTTGACGACGGAATTCCCAATGGCGCGGACCGATTCGTCCCCCCAACAGTGAAGAGGGAGATGAGGAAGATGGACCCAAACCGGAACCGCACTGGGCACATCAAGCTCTGGATTGAAGTCTGGGGTTCATTTGTTAAGATATAAACCTCTCGAATCCATGAAGTAAGGCCCGTTTCTGAAGATTAAATCCTTGTCGTTCGTAGATTCGAAATGAAAGGTGAAATACCCTTTCCCACATAAGCGAATGGAGATTTTACCATTTATTTTGTCAGCCCAATTTTGTTCAACCCAACGTTGAACTGTTCTTGGAGAGGGCCAAAGTCCAGTGAATTGAACAATCAAACCCTTTTCAGCTAAAGAAAGAGCGGCCATTCGAGGAAGAGAAGGAGGAAGAATGACTTCTTGAAGGCCCTCAAGTTTCTTAACAAATTTGGAGATTGCAGGGCAAGGCCTCTGAGGCGGAAAGGATTTGACTAGATCAAAGAAGGAGAGCTGGGTGGCATCAACCTCCGGGGAGGAGCTCAGAGGGGCCATCAGGAGAAGAGAGGGAGCAGGGCAGGAAGGCCAAGGCAGGTCAGGCGCAGCTGCAGCAGCAGCGTGACCTAGAGAGCACTCAGCATTCAATAGACGGTGCGCACTTGCATAAACTGCTAGTTATCTAGTTTTTTAATATTTTTTAATTGAATTTAGGTCAATTTTAATTTTAATCGGTCTTACCAATTCCTCAACCTCCATAAACAACTCTTAAAATATGCAGAGGTTTCTCTGAAGATCTTCTGAATCATCCGTACCATATTTTTCGGTTATTATAAATAGCCCTTCCATATTTGAACTCCCATTCTATCCTATGCTTTGCCTCTCTTTTTTTCCCGCAAAGGTACTCAGCATTTCATTCTTGACTGTAATTCACAAAAATTTAGTTGAATATTTTCAGGGAACCAACAATAGCAAGAGAAAGAGAAGAAACCGGTGTAGTGTTCAAAGAGTAGCTGCTGGTGATGGTAGAGACAATTGGGGAAAAGCGGCTAATGGACCACCTCTGCAATGGCTTCCTTCTGGTGGAGGATGCCGAGAGAGGCATCATCACCTTCGATAATCTCAAGAAGAACGCTGCGTTGTTGAGGATGGAATCGATGAAGGACGAGGAACTCTGGGCCACGATCTAAGAAGCCGACTTAGACACTGACGACGCTTTGGACGTGAACTAATTCTGCGTTATTATGATCAGATTAAGTCCATCCTTCATGGCGGAGGCCAAACAGTGGTTAGAAATGGAAGGCCATGGATATGATCCATACCTTTGATTTTGATAGCTCTGGGTGAGCTTCATTTCAGGGTTGGGAAAGAGGAATGGGTTTATTAGGTTGAGCTATAAAGTCTTTATTAGGTTGAGCTACGGAGTCTTTAATATGCTTAGTAAAATTTACTAATCATAAACATTGTGGTATCTATCGTTGAATTCAACTTTAATTTGTTTTAGATTTGTGTTTTGAAAACAAATTAAAAAGCCTCAATAATCGATTGATAATCGAGTTTTTCGTTTGAGTTACCTTTTCCTTTACTTTAAATTACTGTGGTAAGCATTGGTTACTTCCTAGCATCCTTTTTGAAAAACAGCTGTGGTAATTATTGGTATGTTCCTAGCATCCTTGGTCTTTAGTGAGGTGGTAAGGTGGCTTTTAGTAATGACATTTTGGGAGTTTTTTTAAACCTTTATTGATTCTTTTTGTTGGGTTCTAAGTCATATTTATTGTGAACCATTTTGAATTCTTCCTTGTTGTTTACGTTTAACATTATATATTGAAGTTACTTTTAATATTATTGAGGTTAGTTTAACTTTATAGAGTGAGGAAGCAAAATAAGGTGGGCAGAGTGGGATTTTAGGGCATAAAACAATACATTATAGAGTGAGGAAGCAAAACAAGGTGAGGTAGCAAAACAAAGTTGGTAGAGTATGATTTTGGGGCATAGAACAATACATTATAGAGTGAGGAAGCAAAACAAAGTTGGTAGAGTGGGATTTTGTGGCATAGAACAATAACATAGGAAGCAAAACAAGGTTGGTAGAGTAGGATTTTGAGGCATAGAAAAATAACAGATGATGGAGTCAAGTGCAAGGTTGACATTTCAAATTTCACTGAATCTAGGTTACTTCAAAACAGAAGTTGATAGAAGGTAAGTTATATAAATTTTTACTCGAAGCCCTTAGAAAGGGCCAAGGTCCAAGAAAATTTCACTCAACCCACATATAAAATCACACAAGTGGTCTTAATCTAGCCAATTAAGAATGCAAAGTATAAAATGTAGAATAGGGAAAGGGCCAAGGTCCAAGAAGAGTTCACCCAACCCACATATAAAATCACAATAGCGGTCTTAATCCACATATAAAATCACACTAGTGGCCTTAATCTAGCTAATTAAGAATGCAAAGTATAAAATGTAGAATAGGGGAGGGTTGAGCCACAAAACCGTAGTGGGTGGACATAGAAAGGTTAACTACTACTAAAAGTGAGTTTCATCCTCCTCCAGTGAGCCATTAAGCGACCTTAAATTCGACCCAGAAGAGGAATTATGTAAAGGCTTGATCTCCAGCCATCTTCAAATGCGGAAGCTAGACCTCTGAAAATCTCCTTGGCAAAAATATTTTTTTGTTGGAAAGTTTTGGGTGCAGTGATAAGTGGCATGGTTCAAGCTTGAATGCATGGAGATAGTGTGGTGAGGCACGTAGTTGTGAGGGACCTTGTTTTTTACCTCATTTTCTTATTCCATTCTTATGTTTAAGAAAACCCTTTAATAACTTTGGGGACTTCATTTTTTAACTTAATATTTTTGTTAATTTCATGATTATGCTTTAAAAAAAACGACATTTTTGTTAATTTCATGATTATGCTTTAAAAAAAGTGACATCTGTGCATGCATACGAAGTGAACAAGTTTCGTCGTGGAACTTTAAAATTGAGGCCGCCTAGAAAGTTGCAACAACTACATGCATCTGATGTGAACAAGTCTCGTCATGGAACTTTAAAATTGAGGCCGCTTAGAAAGTTGAAACGACCAATTTTGTGGAAAAGACCTATTGGAATGAAATAAATTTATGATATTTTTGTTTTTATTATTCTCTGTAAAAATGAGTCAAGCATGGTCGGGACTAGTTGCCATGCAACCTCCCTTATTTTATTTTAGGTAAGAATTGAATATAAAATCATTTATATAATCCAAATTGAGCATAAAATACAAATTAATGTAAATTTTCTAAGACAATCTAATACATTAGATAAAGCTTTGTAAAATAGATAAAGCTTTGTAAAAGTAAAAGAGAAGTTAAAATTTATAAATTACATTATACTAGGAAAATTGGCAAAACTAGACGGGAATCACCCCTAGCTATCATTATAAGATAAGACATCATTGTCGCATTTCGAAGTGATGGTAAACACCTCATCACTTTTACATGAAATAAATGCATCATACGACTCATAAAACAAGGCCAAAAACATCATCATCGCATTTCAAAGCAAGGGCAAACACATCATCACTTTTACATGAAAGAAATGCAACACACGACTTATAAAACAAGGCCAAAAAATATCATTTTCGCTTAAACAAGTGATGGAAAACACATCATCATTTTCATAGTGTAACATGCAGCAAATGATTTACAAAAATAAGGCCATGAAAAGCTAACATATCTTGAAAAACAATCTAGAAAAACCATTTCGCACTTATAAAAGCGAATGGATCATCTCCCTGTGGCACATTTGCTTGTCGATCAACTCTTTCGACTGGTGTATGCACGGGCATTTTGTCTTTAAGGCGTTGCTCTGGATGGAGTCTCCAACATGTGGCTCTTTGGTGCCACTTCAGTCGTAATGAGTGCAAAAGGTCCTTCTCCTCCAAAAATGCTTAACCGATTCCTTTTCCTTCTAGGGAGAACGATTTCCATGCCTCATCCTCCTTTGTGCTGCCATCCTTTTCCAACACTTAGAAAACACATGGTTACGCAAACCATAAAAATGACATGTTTTTTGATGCCCTAATTTACGACCATGGTTATCAATATTCTTATAATCAAAATGCACTCTGGAATAATGAGACTTATTATACCTTCTCTAGTGGTCTCTGGTGCAAACATGGTGATGGGAGCTCGCCTCAGCTCTTTGTTGGCGAGCGGTCAGGTCTCGCGGGCAAGACCCAGGTTTAGCAGTTGTGGCCAACAAAGGAATCCGCTGTAGTCTAGGATTACGCCAGCATTATCACCCTACTCTAGAGAGTAGAGAGTCTCACCCGAGGCGTGCCGCGACCACATGCAGGAGGGGAATAGACCAATGGCAAGGAACGGATCCGCAACTCATTATCATCAGAGATCAGATCACATAGATAGAATCACGTACGCAACATCATTCCGAGAGCATGCAGACATCAAGTAAATAAAATTTTAAAGCATCGTAATTAACACACATGCATGTGAATCATCCAAATAGACAGTAACCTGCAATTATATTAAGTCCTTGGCCAACTTCTAATTACATAGCTTTTCAATGTGCTTCCAGATCTGATACACATGCCTTGCGGAACATATTTCTACATCAATAGACCCTAAGAACTACAAAGACCTCATCCATGCTCCGGATTCCTGCTGTAGCATGCATTTTCTCTTTAGTCGCGCTCCTCTCTCTTCTGCTGTGGAAAATCCTCTCTTCGTTCATCTGGGTGACTGTTATTTATTTACCCGCTGTCGCGACTGTTAGTTCTTCTTCTGTCCTTCTACAGCTACTTCTAGCTTTTCTGATTATCTGTGTGTTCCGCTTGCGTTCTTTCTGCTGTATCTTCTCCTTATCTGCACTTATGCATCTAGTTTCCTCCACTATGTGCCTGTTCTGTCGCAACCTTGATAGCTCCGCCGTCTGATGTGGTTGCAACTTGGTTGCGGCTACTGGGTGTCCTCGTTCCGCAACCCAAAATCTGGCCGTTGTTCCAAATTCAAATTCAAAACATTCAAAACAAGGTTTTTCAAAACAAGGGCCCCAACAGGCCCCGACCACAGTTCTTTGACTCGTCCCCGAGTCAATCACAAATTACGATTTCGATTTCCATTGCCCTGCTTGACCCCGTGCCCTGTTCACCCTGTGCACTTGCATCCTGTGCTCGTTCCTGATGTGTACCTTCAGCTTGGTCCTATCCTTGTTGTGCATCTTCGGGCGGCTGTTCAAACAAGGGCCCCAACTCCAGAACCCTCTGGAACTTGGTAGCTCTGAGCTCAGTAAACGCCGACACGGCTTGTTTCCACCCCTGAATAAGTGAGTCAGTGTCCTCAGCGAGCTTGGTGACAGTAGCTTCATCGAGGGGCGATGGGACAGCTCCGAAGATCATGCTGATCTGAGGTTCGGCCGCAACTGCGAGCTATTGTATCGTCCGGGCGCTAGATTGGAGGGGCGGCCGGAGCTCACGAATGACGCATTTGGCCTCCGCCGAACAAGCCTCTGTATGTTGGAGCTGTACCTCAAGGTCATCTGCCCGGCCGTATAATTCATCCAGCCTAGCGGGATCAGTAGCCTCTTGAATTTCCCTGGAAACCTGCTAGAGTTGGGCTGAAATCGGCTGCGTCTTGACAGTGAGGGCCAAGGAGCATTCCTGAAGGCCTTTCAGGAGGTCTTGAGCCGCTCGGGCCGTGGCATGAAGTGTCTCCGGCATCTGAGCGGCCTGGCCCTGCTTGTCGGCCACCTGGGAAGAATAGTCAACCGCGGGCTCGGCCGGCTCTGCACGGGCTTCTAACGCTGCCCGAAGCTCATGATTCTCCCGGCGTAGTTCCTGGAAGACAATTCGGAGGTGGATCGCTTGCTCGGAGAAGCTGGTCGTAGTGATTTCGGGGGGCAGCATGGGATAGTGCGGTTCGAGAGATGGCCAGAACTCGGAGAGCAACTGGGTGGCGTTGTTGATCATGGCTTTCGCCTGCTCCCGTGCCGTGCGGAGTTGGTCGCGCTGTTCAGTAAGCGCGGCAATTTGGTTTTGCTACTCGGCACATTGCTGCTGTAGTCCAAAATGTAGTCTTTCGGCCTGCTGGGCCGCCCTTTGAATCAGTAAATACAGTTGAGCTAGATTCTCGGGCTGGAAGGTGGCGGTCCCAGAAGCACTCTACGCCGGCATCCGCTCCGGCAATGGTTGGCCACCGGCAACTGGTCGAGAGGAATGCTCAGGAGGTGGTAAGATCGTGGCCCCAAGATGCACGGATTCCACCATATTCGGATCCGGCAGTGCTTGCTAATCAATGCGAGCCGGTCGTGGAGGAACTGTTGGCTTGGGGTGAGCCTCTGCAGAAGTGGACATAATGTGTGTCTGCTGTGTGAGTATATCAGTAAGGGGAGGGTGGGGTTTGACCGCGGAGTCGACCGGTGGGATGACTGAGGCATTACAAGATTCAACCTCAGCCCCGCGGTCCCCACCTTGGAGTTCCCGAACCAGGGGGTCGGATACAGTGGCCGATGAAGTAGATGGGCCGGATGGAGTGGCAGGTGGGAAAACGGTGAGCGGAGTAGTGAACGGTGAGGTGGAGGAATGTGGAAGGCGAATATTGATGAACTCATATGGGTCGATGAGAGGTTCATCTTGACGCAGCACCTCTGTACTGGGGGCCAGCGGGGGATCGTCAACAGTGAGGTCCACCACCGAATTTGTCTCGGTAGTGCGGGCCCTCTTAGCTTGAGGGGCCTCGGTTGGATCCCTAGACTGGCTTGCCTCGCCCATCGGGGTCGTGAGTCTATCAGTAGAGGTAAACAGAGGAGTGGGAATGGGGGAGGTGAGTGGAGTGGTGCAGGAGTGCGAAGTGGAGCGAATGAGCTGAAATTCAGAAAATAAAGGAAAGGGGGCAGCACCGCTAGAAATAATCTGAGTCGCCGCATTAAGATTCCGTACCTGGGTGTTGAAGTGGCGGACAACGGGGATGAGTGGTGCTGGGATTTCTTGTGAGGGCGCTGCCACCTCCGTCTCAGAAGGCTGTTGCACTGGCGCCATCCTGTCAAAATTGTATCTGGGGAGCCCGTCCCGCGTATGCTTTGTGACCCTCGGCCATGAGCAGACTTCACGATGGAAGGTAGCATCATCCAACTGAAATTTTAGTGGCGTCATTCAGAAGGTATCCGCCGGAACGCAAGCGGGTTGGAGGTAAGTATGCTTGTGACTTAACCCGAACCATACTTGCTCACTATATTCATCCAACAGGTGCCTGAGCACCCGTTGCTGACAGGCCACGACATCCATCATTAGTCGGTACCATGACCAAAACGCATCTGCATTCACCAATTTGGTGCTGGGGTCATTTGAGACCTGCCATGAAGTGAATTTCATTGCGAGGGGCTGGCCCTCGGGGATCTCGGCTGGGAACCGGATGTGTGGAGTATGCCATTTCCACATGGTGAAAGCAATAATCAAATAACCATAAATAAAAGTAGTTGCGCGCTTGTAATTCTCCTCGCACGCATCGAACAACTCCTTTAACAAGAATGAACACCAATTCAGTCTGGTGCCTTGGACACAATGCTCGTCAATGGAAATAGTATCAAGAGTGCATTCGCCCTTGGTGTAATGCCTCATTGTTTTACTGGCAATGAGGTAACAGGCGATGCGAATCTCTAGCTTGTTGATGAGGTCGATCTTGGCTCCTTTCCCCCCCCTGCGAGTGCCATATTTGGTATAGAAGTCCGCATCGCCCGACTTCTGTGCACGCTTGGAAGAGGTCTGACAGGCCGTGGAGACGTCTGCGCCCGTCTGCGAAAGCCCTGTGAGGCGATGAATATCTTCTGCGTGAATGGGGATTTCCTGAGTCAACCACAGGGACCCATTCTGAATTCGGCTGATGAGGAAGCGCGTACACTGCAGAACTGGTCCGGTGGTGCCAAAAACCGGTAGATTTCTCAAGTTTATCAGGGACGAGGTTTGAAGGCCCCTGAACTCAGGCAACAGGCAACTGGCATGGTTGCCGGCTGTAGTGCAATAGTGTTCCATGTATGCCTGCCGCTGGAGGGCCAAAAATTCGGCAGCATTTGAGAGGTTGGCATCAATCAAGGCTGCGTTATCATACTTGCCCACCAGGGACTCGGTCTTGTGAATCCGAGTGTCGAGCTCTGGTTCAACGACGGCTGGAACGGCCTTTGGCATTTTTGCCCGGTGCTGATAGACCTGTAAAATTGTCCTTGGGCGCCTTTGCTGGTTCAATGCGTTCTGAGAATGTAATGGCTCTGGTGCAGCTGCAATTGCTAATTCGAACGGGTCCGACATTCTTGTGCTTTTGGTGGCCATGCAAGTTATGTCAGCACCTGGCACGAGTGGAGTTGATGAGACCCTCTAACGAGTTAATTCCCACTGGCATTCTCTCTGTGATAATCGTGCGATCAATCGCATGCCAATGAGTGCTGTGACAGTTGCTGACGGTGGCATGGGGAAATGGGCAGACGCGACGGCTGAGGTTACGCGGGTGATGGCCAAATGATGACGGCGGGGTTACTGCCAATTATGGTAATTAATGATGCAGATCTAGGCGATCCTACGGACTGACACAAGTGCGTGGGTGGACTGAACTGAACTGACGTGGAGACTGGGACGGATCCTACAGGGATGACACACTGGACCGGCGCCGCTCCGACCACAGTCGGTTGCGATGAGGTCATCGCAACTGAGCGGTTATTGACACACTACCTATGAACAGATAATACCTCCTACGCTCATCCTGGTTGCGGGAGAGTTATTCAACTACGCTATACTATGGGTGCTCTCGGGTGCGAGAGTTATTGATGAGAAATGAAATGTATTTACTCCTGGTAGGGTTTCAGGCATGCGCTGTTCACCCACCCAGGCAGAACCGTACCGTCCAGCTATGCCAACCGGACGGCTCCGGAGTCGCGAATCTCAATAACGAAGTAGGGTCCCAACCAGTGCATCTGTAGCTTTCCTGGGAACTTATGGAACCTACTGTCGTATAAAAGAACTTTGCCGCCAAATTGGAAGGTTTTGTTCTTAATATGGCAGTCATGCCACGCTTTCTGCCGATCCTTCTGAATCTTCTAGTGGAATTCGGCCAGGAAGCGGGTCTCATCCAGTTCTTGTAATTCATGGAGGCGCTCCTGGAGGGAGGCCTCCTCCGAAAACTTCAGAGACGTGGTGATCAACAGGCTTAGGACAATAAACTCGGGGGGGATAACAGCCTCCCGGCCGTACACGAGCTGGAACAATGTTTGATTGGTTAAGCGCTTCACCGTAGTCTGATAGGCCCATAATGCCGCTGATAGGCGCTCGTCCTAGTCATCACGTGTGGCATTGCAAATCTTAGTCAAGCCTTTCTCAAGAATCTTATTGAATGCTTCCACAGTACCATTAGCCTGCGGATGATACGGGCTACTTTTGTGATGCTGAACCATGAAGGTGTCCAGCAGTGACTTGACTGTGGCATTAATAAAGTGCGTACCCTGATCACTGGTTAAACTTCGCGGACAGCCAAATCGACAGATGATGTGCTCAAAAATGAACCGGGCGGCGGTGTCTGCCATACAGTCATGCACCGCTGCGGCCTCAGCCCACCTGGTAAGGTAATCGGTGGCAGTAATGATGTACCGGGCCTTGGAGTGTCTGGCAACCGGGGCTATGGGACCTACGAAATCAACAGCCCACTTCTCGAACGGCCGCAACACATGCACTGGGTGGAGCGGAAGTTCATCCCGGTGAGAGGGCCGTCCTGTCCGCTGGCAGACGTCGCATCGCTTCACATAAGCCTTACAGTCGGAGTGTACCGTCGGCCACCACAGGCCAGCTTGGAGCACCTTTCGTGCGGTAGGTTTTGCACCCACATGCCCTCCCGCAACACCGCTATGACATTCCCACATGACCGCTTCCCATTCGTGGTCCAGGACACATCTGCGCAAAACCTCATCGAGGCCCAGTTTGTACAGCTGCCCTGCGATCAATTGGTAGTCGACGGCACGGACGACCAAATGCCGTTTCTAGAGCGGGGTATAATCTAGAGGGCATTTCCCTGTGGTCAAATAGGTGGCAATGTCGGACAAATAATCGGGTACAGCTTCAACGCGGAAAAGGTCAGCATCCGGCAGTTGATCATCGAGGGAGCCATCGTTCTCCCCCGTCTCCAACCTAGATAAGTGATTAGGCCCGACATTCAACCTCCCGGGCTTGACGATTACATCAAACGTGAATTCTTGAAATAGCAGAAGCCAACGGAAAATCCGTCCTTCCAGAATAGGCTTATTGACCAGGTACTTCAGTGCAGAGTGGTCCGTGAAGAACGTGAACTTGCCCCCTAAAAGGTAGTGGTGGAACTTCTGAAGAGAGTATACCATTGCCAGCGCCTCCCTCTCGGTCGTGGTGTAATTATTCTCCGCATTAGACAGCTTGCGGCTGGCGAAGTAGACCGGGTGGTCAACTGTTGTATCACCTGGTTGTGCCAAGACATCGCCAAGTGCAATACTGGAAGCGTCGATATGCACATGGAACTGATTATCCCAGTCTGGATGAACAAGAATAGGCGCCGATGCCAGCTTTTCCTTCAGGGTGTCCAAGGCCTCCCGACACTCCTCCGTCCACTGAAAGACTGCAGACTTCCTCAGAAGTCATTCTAACGGAGCGGTGATCTTGGCATAGTTGCAAATGAACCGCCTGTAGTACCCTGTGTGCCCGAGCAATGCCCGCAACTGTTTCACCATCTCGGGGGCTTCCATGTGTACTATCACCGCAACCTTGGCGGGGTCGATGCAGACCCCTTGCTTGCATACCACGTGTCCCAACAGCGTGTCGAAAGGGACTGCGAAAATGCATTTCTTTAAGTTCAAGGAAATCTGCAACTGGCGGCACCTATCAAACATAATACGCAACAGGGTTGCGTGTTTCTTTAGCAAGCGGTAGATGGTCTAGTCGTCCATGTAGACTTCCAGGAACTTGTGAATGTACTCCCGAAAGGCGACGATAACAATCCGGGAAAACATGGCCAGGGCATTCTTCAAGCCAAATGGCATGACGTGGTATGCGAACGAGCCCCATTCAATAGTGAATGTGGTCTTTGACTTGTCTTCTTCCGCGATACGCACTTGATGGTAGCCTGAGAAGCCATCAGTGAAAGAGTAGGCTTCGTTCCCCGCAACATAGTCTAACACTTCGTCGCTGAACGGGGTGGGAAACAGATCATGAATGCAGGCATTGTTCAGACTGAGATAATCGACACAAACACGTATATCTGCCTTGTCCTTCTTATTTTGAATGACTATTGGGCTTACCCACTCTGCTTCTTCCATGGGAAAGATTAGGTCTGCGGCCAACATCTTGTCAATCTCCATCTTAACCTTTTCTTTGACCCGGGGGTTCAACCGATAGGGCCGATGCTTTACGGGCCTGGCATCCGGTTTTAGTACAATGCGCATTTCTCCGAGGTCACCCTTGATGCCCTTCAGATCTGCCACCGATGGGAACAAATCTTCATATTCCTGCAGAAGGCTGAATATTTCCTTGGTCGTTTCTTCGTCCCAATAATCACCCACGGTAGCCAACTTAGGATTTTCATCTGTACCAATGTTCAGCTTTTTGGTCCGCAGCGGCTGTAAATGGATGCCTTCGGTGGTCGGTTCTTCGCTGATATTCCGCTCGCCTTCCTTCTCTTCGAAATACAGATGCCTCAGGTCCCCCAGACCATCGTCCTCCGGATCGCCGTCAACCCATTGGCAAACCAATTCTCACACGGCCTCAGGACGGGAGACCAGCGTGTGGCCGTCGGTCTGCGGTTCGTGAAAGAACAGTACCGCTCTGATAGCGTGTAATGCCTGAGATTCCAACTCTGTTTCTCCTGCGAAAGAGAAACACCACACAAATTTGCTCGCGACTTCTGTCTAAGAACTAGTTCCCCGTTTCCGTTCTTCCTCCAAGTACCATGCGTGTGGGATGGTGTCTAAAGAGTGGACAAACCGATGCACCCACAACTCTTCTGGGTATCCTATACTCCGCCACTGTTCTTCGCAGGTCCGCAAGTGGTCTTGTGGATTGGAAGTCCCCGAGTACTGTTGCCGGCTTCGAGGACCTTCATCTTCTTTAAACCGTGCCCACAATGACTCCGCCACACTACTCCATCGCGACAAGATATTGCGGTGATTTTTCCACCACCGGGCTGCTGTACACTGTAGTGCGACGTCCAAAAGGGGTAGTCTGCTCCCTTCCGGTACGATGTCCTCAACCTTAGCAATGAAGGTGTTGACAGCTTGCATATTTGACAAGATGGGGTATTCTATGAACTCAGCCCCAATCCAACTGACACGGCCAACCTGAGCACATCTCCGCATGCTAGTCTCATACCCCCCTGCTGCCAATCCTCCCACGCAAGTTTCGATCCCAAGTCCGAGCTCTGAACACTGCGCCAACTGACAGAACCATTCGTGGTCGGGTTAATATAGTCTTCCCATTTCCCTGCAGTCATCTGATAAAGGTGGTCCATCAGCTGAGCGTCCCCCCGGGCATCCACCATCTCGGTATACCGTGGGCCTTGATACGGGTCGAGAGGCTGAGTGACCCATACCTCCCCATCTTCAAAGATCATCAGCTCCTTTTTGAGGTCGATGATAACATAATTCTCAAACATCCAATCGATTCCTAATAAGGCAGGGTAAAGATCCTTGTCTCCCATAATATCAATAACCTCAAAATCGGTGTAAGTCTTTACTCCCGCAATGTCAACCTCGACGCCTTCAAGTCGGCGAATCGGCAAAATGCAGTACTGGTTCGCCATCCTGAGTTGGATGGGCGAGTAGGCCAGTTGCGGTCTGCCAAGAGCCTCCCACGTTTTCCTTGGCAGGATGTTGACGTCGGACCCTAAATCAAGCATGGTGTTGTTGATTTGGAATCCCCCGACCTGTGTATTCAGCCGGAACTCTTTTCCCGTTCGGCACTTATTTCGCTTAACGCGCTGCACCGATCGGGGGGCTGTGTCCGCCGGTTCCCCCAATCTTGTCCTCCCCTACAGTGCCTCTTCCAAAGTACCCTTGAGCTGCTGCCGCAGAGCAGCGTTGTCAACAATCTTGAGGAACAGCTGGAGCCATTCTTCAACCTGGTTTCTCGCGGCGCTCTGCACCCCAGGCTCTATCGGCAGTGGCACCTCCAAGCCTCCCTCTTCGCGCAGCTGAGCAAATGCCTCTACTGCCTCCTGAAAATACTTCTTCCACACTTCGGGCCGGATTACCGGGTGCGGGGATGCTGGCCTGACAACGGGTGCCAGCTCCTTCCCGCGAGCATCCTCCCCCGTTTTCTTACCACCCCTCGTCACAATAGCAACATTCTGCATGGCCAGAGTGGCAGCCTCACGCGGCTCGACGTTTACCAAATTCGTACCCCTCTGCCGTGCATGTTCTTCCCATTTTTTGATGAGCTCCGGACAGTCTTCCATCGCATGGGTGTTCACGCGGCACTGAGAACACTAGGGCCGTTGGGGAAGGGGACATTCCCGAGCCACGTGACCCTCCTAGTCACAGTTATAACATTTCACTGGACTGCGTCCTCCCGTGCGGCCGCCCCGCATGCCGCCGCCCCGTCCTCTGGCCGCCTCGTTCACCCTGTAAGACGGTCGGTCCAACCGATCCGCGAGTGCGTCGAGAGCCTTGCACTGCTCAGTGTTGTGAGTCGTGGAAGTGCAAAACTCACAATACACATTGTTTGGCACATTGGAATACTTCTGCAGGATCGGGCACATCCGAGGCGGATGTCCCACCGTCCGGCAAATCTCACAATACTCCATGGCTGCTGGGTTGAGTTGCGAAGGGAACCCCACATAAGGCTGTTGCGGCTGGTATACCCCCTGCGGATTCAGCGCCACGCCATCCCCCGTGGGTGGCCCCCCTTGAATTTCCGCGACCAAGGGTCCCACCCCTGCGCCGCGCAACCGAGGACACTCAGTTGCGACATGGCCTTCAACCAGGCAGTGAGTGCACCAAACGTTCGGCCTGGCTGGTCTGACCGGCTGTATTTCCTTGAGATTTTGGGTTAGACTAGCTATCTGATGCTGTAATCCCACCAAGGAGGGATCCTGCAGGGCTGGCCCTCCTTTGTATTCCTGAGGGTAGCCCACCATGGCTTCGATCTTCATGGCCTGCTCCAGAGCGTCCTGCAGATTGTGTAGAAATTTGCTGAATAATGATCAATTATCCACCGAGACTATCCTGATCACATACAATTCGAATTTATATGCAACACATAATCTCTTCCACTCAGATCATCAAACATGCGGAAAATAAATCAAGCGATAACACATCAAATCATCATACACATTAACACAGTATTTATGGGGAAAGATTATAGCTGAAAACCCCGCAGCTATAGTGTATATTATAATGGAGAAATCATGTAACAAACTCAGCACAATACTCCTCACAAGTACTCAGTACTTTCTCATGAAGTTACACACAAACTAGCTCAGTTTTGAACAGGTTACTGGTTCAAAACTCACCACTAATTGCCTTGCCTCTATTGCGCAATCCAAGCCTGTCTATATATAGATCCAAGGTTCGAATCTCCTTGGCTTGAAAACGCAATCATCATGGGCAATTCCTCCAAGTATGGTGCAAATCTCATGCACAACTGATGTCGCCACTGATAGCTAACTCCACCCTTTCATCTACCTCTTTCACTGGTCTCCACTAAACTGATCATGCACTATAGTGAACTGATGTGTTATTGAGTTGAATGATGAGTTACTAATTAATGAATTAAATAATATTTAATTCACTCCACTCATAACTAATTGATTAGCTAGTTAAACTAATCTCAACTAGTTCAACTAAAAAAAACAGAACACAACTCCACTAGTTGTCTCATTAACTCCACCAAACTTTTGCCACTGAAGTCCTAACTGAAGTCAACCATGCATGATGCCATCAAACCCTTGGGAACCACGTGATTCCTCTATCAGATGCATGAGCCACTTCTGTAGCTCGAACTGAAGTGCTCCAAGAGAGTAAACTGTTGTTTATAGTCCAAATATTATTAAGGGTAAATAATATTTGACTTCCCTCAAGCCACAGGAGAGGCGATCTAAAAATAGATGTCGACCTCTTCGACCTATGAGTGCAAAAAATAGAGTCCACATCTATTTTTACCAACATAAACCAATGTGAAATCTCATTGGAATCCACAGACCATGCTCCATATGTCTAAAAATAGACATAGTCTAAAAATAGACTTTGCGCCAGAATTTGCCTGCGGGCCCACTTAGTGAAGGCGACTTCATTTCACTAAGCTCCATCATGTTGCTGCATTCTCAACAGATTGTCAATCTTCTGCTGGGTGAGGGGGGTTTGTGTCAAGGGAAGCAAAGCCTTGATGAACCAGTCCCTCTGATGGTTTGGATCGATCGGGTAACTAAGCTTCCCTATCGCGTCCTTGAATCGCCGCATTAGCTCCCATGCGGTCTCTCCTTCCTTCTGTTTAATTTCCCAGAGCTCGGATAGACCCTGTTGGTCCGTCTGGGGAAGCTTAAATTCCCGGACAAAATCCCGCTTCACGTCCACAATGACCGGATTTGGGTGGAGCTCGGACCACTTGATGAACCATCGCAGAGCCCTCTCTCTGAGCGTGGTTTGGAACTCTATTAACTTCCCAGCATCTGGTGTCTGCCGAGCCCTCCAGATGGCTTCGCACAGATACCAGTGTTGCTCTACATCATCATTACCCCGGCTCGAGAACTCGGGATACCGGGTAAAAGACCCAGCCATGTTCACTTGCGGCGGGTTGACCAGGATAAATCCTCCGGGTCCTGGTTGCGTAACTGTTCCGCTAGGAAAGACAATACTACTAGCGATGCTACTACTCACGGGTGTCGCTGTCGACACTGAACTACTATGCAATTGACTTAAAGCTTGTAACTTAACGAAAATATTACTCAAAGGTTGATAAAGTACCAGGGGAAGGTCGGGGTCCTGGCCATGCAGATTGGGGGGAGTATAGCAACCTGGAGAACTGAGTGCCGACCGCTCTTGAAACAACTGCTGCATCACAACGTACCATTCACCATCGGAACTTTCCTCGGGCCGCATAACTTCATCATCTATGTCAGTCACCGTCTCTCGTGCTTGCTGAGCTGGGCTCCCATGCACCCATCGTAATCCTATAGCGGTCCCTTTTCATCCTTGCGTATCCGCGTCCATAATTCCTACCCTCTGAGGCGCCTCCTTTTGATTCTTCTTCTCAATCTCTCGTCGTCTCAAATCTCGCATCACCCGTCTTCGCCACCTATCGGCAATCTGTGCCCACCGATGTGCACGTCACTCCCGCAACGTCCTTGCGGCCTCAGCATCCATTCCCTACTCCCCAAGTCACATTCTATGTGGCATCAGTCCCTTCAGCCCTTCCCCCGGCACCGGTGTTTTACGCTTCCATACTCGTCTTGTGGAATTCTAGCAACCCTTCATCTGCCATCAGAGCTTTAATCCACAACGAAATCTCCTTAAGCAACTTCCCTCTTAGCCCGGAGCAGAAGATAGCCTCAGCCTTCGAGAAGGATTGATAGCATTTGGCAACAAACTCCACAATGTATCCTTCCAACGTGGTCTCTACCCAAAAATCCACCGCGCGGGTCAACTCGATGTTCAACCGATGCAGAGCCATCAGATCTCGGTGCACCCACCGGCAGTTTATCTTCCGCGGGCCGTCTCGAGGCACCTTCATCTGCAACCTCCGTAACCAATTGTAGAGGTCGTTAGGGAATTTTCCCCAGAATATTTCGTACGTATCACTGGCTGAATCCGAGAAAAGGACGAGATCCTTGATCGCCGCTTCCTTTTTCTTGATCAACTCCGCTTGCTGAGCAATGAACTGGTCTAAATGATTATCCCACCATCACCGTATCTCCCTTTCGAAGATCCGTGATACCATGATCTAGATTCCCTCATATCATGCGGGTCCCGGCAACGGAACCATTTGTTGGCGAGCGGTCAGGTCTCGCGGGCAAGACCCAGGTTCAGCAGTTGTGGCCAACAAAGGAATCCGCTGTAGTCTAGGATTACGCCGGCATTATCACCCTACTCTAGAGAGTAGAGAGTCTCACCCGAGGCATGCCGCGACCACATGCAGGAGGGGAATAGACCAATGGCAAGGAACAAATCCGCAACTCATTATCATCAGAGATCATATCACATAGATAGAATCATGTACGCAACATCATTCCGAGAGCATGTAGACATCAAGTAAATAAAATTTTAAAGCATCGCAATTAACACACATGCATGTGAATCATCCAAATAGACAGTAACCTGCAATTATATTAAGTCCTTAGCCAACTTCCAATTACATAGCTTTTCAATGTGCTTCCAGATCTGATACACATGCCTTGCGGAACAGAGATTCTACATCAATAGACCCTAGGAACTACAAAGACCTCATCCATGCTCCGGATTCCTGCTGCAGCATGCATTTTCTCTTTAGTTGCGCTCCTCTCTCTTCTGCTGTGGAAAATCCTCTCTTCGTTCATTCGGGTGACTGTTATTTATTTACCCGTTGTCACGACTGTTAGTTCTTCTTCTGTCCTTCTGCAGCTGCTTCTAGCTTTTCTGATTATCTGTGTGTTCCACTTGCGTTCTTTCTGCTGTATCTTCTCCTTATCTGCACTTATGCATCTAGTTTCCTCCGCTATGTGCCTGTTCTGTCACAACGTTGATAGCTCCGCCGTCTGATGTGGTTGCGACTTGGTTGCGGCTACCGGGTGTCCTCGTTCCGCAACCCAAAATCTGGCCATTGTTCCAAATTCAAATTCAAAACATTCAAAACAAGGTTTTTCAAAACAAGGGCCCCAACACTCTTTCACTGCAACATGCGCTGCCATGGGACGATGGCAAAGTGTCCCCATCATTCCTCTTCCATGGAGAGTTCATCAATATCTGTTTTCCCTTGATGTCCTTCGAACATCCTTCTTCAGTGTACCCCAAAGCTTCATAGTGCGGTCTATGCACAACCTCCAATGGTTGGTTTATGCCTTGGCATCGAACACCAAGTCCTCCTCCTTTGTACCCCATCGTGGTGAGGAGTCTCATGCCGGTTCCTAAAATGGGTAGCTCCACACTTCTAACTGAAATGAGACCTTTTGAGGAAACTAGAGATAAATCAACATTGTTTTCCATAGTTGTCGATTGCTAAACAGGTAAAGAAGGCTTCTGTAAGCCTTCGTTGTGCTTCACTTCCTCCAAGGCCTCTGTCGCGGCTTGTAGCTGAAGTTGCAACTGTTGCTTCTCCTCCTTCCCTTATTGGAGGAATGCCTTCAATGCATCATGATCTGCTTCAATAATTTCATTGTTGCGCTTCAATTCTTCCCACGCATTTGTCGTGGCTTGCAACTAAAGCTGCAACTGATGTTTTTCCTCCTTTTATTCCTGTAGGAGTGTCTTCAATTCATCGTTCTCTGCTGCATGTTTTTCATATGCCTCGTACAACATGTTCGCTTTCTCGGACACCTTGAGCATGGTCTTGTACATGTCCTTAACATTCTCCATGGCTTAACTCAGCGAACGTTCAATTTTCACGCCTGCAATCCAATCAACAAGAAGACCTTCTCTGATACCACTTGATTCAGGGTAAATTCCGCATACCCTTAACCAAGACCTTTAACTTTCGCTGATTGTTAGAATTGCACTAATTAAAGCATTAATGAACATAAACGAACAATTGTATGTTGTAAAGAAGAGGAACATAACATGACAATATCAACAATCATAAGAACACGTCGTTTGATAATGGAGTTCATCCAGGAGGAACTACATCTCCGGGCCCCGATGTCAAGATGGTGTAGGCTATTGCATTAAGTGTTGTAAGGAGTGAAGATGTACATGGATGTGCTTTCTCTGACATACAAGGAAAATTCCGTCACGTAGGAGTGGCTATACCTCTCTACGATATGTTCCACTGCAGGACTCTCATGCATAAAAAGGACGCTTATCAGTATGACAATAGCTCACACATAAATATTGTGAGTATCCCTCCAACATGGAAAAAAAGGGATCTCACTGACATACGTATGACATGGAGTATCTCGCCAGAATGGCATAAAAGGGACCTCAACAACATACACAAGTATCCTGCCAATATGGCATCAAGGGATCTCAAACATAATACAAGTCCATGACAGAAAGTACAACAATAACAAAACACGACGAGATCCCATGACTCATACATCAACAGGGATCTATACAGCACTACACATCTTAGGAACAAATAAGTACATGAGATCAACTCATCATATACCTCATGCTGAATATGGCTGAAGAATGGTTGCTGCTACTGGATCTAAAATCACCATCACAATCGTGGCATCAAAAGGTGTGAAATCGACTTCTCACTCGCTGAAAGTTGACACCTGCAACTTCACTTCAAAAAGTGACCGAAAATATAAATCTCAAATGAAAAATCTGAATACACCATCAGATTCGAGGCATCGAATAATGCAAAATCGACTGTCCATTTTCTGAATTCTAATGAAATGAAAATCTGGGGAAAAAAGGAATCTTTTAGATTCCTCCATGTAGCTGCTCCATGGGTGGACTGGAAATCTGCAACTCAAAAGGTAAATCCAACCTCGCCATTGCGTTCCCTGCGAAAAACCGTGAAAAATGACTGTAAAGTTGACTATATTCCGACATGGAGAAAATTACCTCACCGGGAAAATTTCAAGGCTTATGGTTCCGCCTGCATAATTACTGCTCCACGTTCATGGTTCCACCTGCAAATTGCCTTGATCCGCATGTGCGATCTTGCTCCAATTTCGCCTTGGCACACTTATGAAAAGCCGAGTTTAAATAGTAAATTGAGGACAGACTTAACCAAGTCCCATTGTTAGCGCATTGGTTTAGATCTATAATGAAAGGGAGGAGGTCGGGCGGTCAAACCCCACCTCCTCCAAAAATAGAGGCGCGTAGTTTTTGTTTAAACCAAAATTATTTAAGTTTAGGGGGGACGGACCCGCCTCGAGTGGCCCGCCCCACCCACCTCCGCCGAAATCATTATAGTGTAAGGGTTATGTTTTAAATTTAAACCATACGATGTTTGTATGGTTGGGGTGGTGAGGTTGACCGCCGACCACCCCACCACTTAATACGTGGTTTTTCCATGGGGTCTGGTAAGGGTTATGGCCTACTAGCCCAGTTTTAATATATAGTTAATATATGCGACAATCATGTGGTGGGGTGGCATGGGTGGGGGCCTGCCACCCTTTTTTTATATTATTTTTTTTTCTTTTAACCAAACTGTGTTTTTTTTAAATGCTGATTTTGACCATAGGAGTCATTGCAAAGAGGCCAAAATTTCGCCTGGAATTTGGCCTGAGCTTATCGGAATTTGGTGGTCGGGAAAAGACGAACTTGCACCTTCCTTAAGGCTGCCGAGTGACCAAGTCAACCCTAAACTTTGATTGCCTCTAACTTTCGCATACGAGCTCGGTTTAACGAACCATTCGCACCATTGCGATCAAGACGATGAGATATTCAACCAAAAGCTGATTCGAGAGCTATCCAAACACTTTGATTTTTGAGCTTCCCTAGGCCCTCTTTGTCCTGTGTGTCTCTAGAGCCACCTGGATCACCATGGTTCCCATAATTTGATGCAAACACAATGATTGTATCAAAATTGTCGGTATGGGTTAGGCTATACAACCTTCCCCTTGATTTTTGGCATCAAAAAACTCTAGAAGGCATTAACAACCTCTTAGGGAAATTCAATAAGACAGACACTCAAAGAATGGAAGAACGGATATACACTTTTTCCAGAATCTGTGTGGAGGTTTATCTCAGCAAAGACGTGTCGTATCACATCCACCTACCACACAACAAGCAAATTTGGACACAATTTTTAGATTTTTAGAACACGACCTTCAGATGCCGAATTTGCCGAGAGATAGGACATCTGCAAAATACGTGCCTTGAAGCCAAGAAAGAGTCGTGAAGGAAGAAGAAGACAGGAAATCAACCCAAAGGATGGAAATTTCCCTCACATTTTCTAGAAGACGAAGAGGATGAAGAATAAAAGGATCCCCATTCCAATGAAGGAAATCAAAATACACAAGAAAGTGTAGAAAAGGGGGAAGCATCTCGTGAAGTGTCAGAAATTCCATTGCCCGCAACTTAGCTGGCGAGGATTCCTAAAGAAAAAGATTCAGGAGGTTTCAAACACCACCATCTTTCAAAAAGTTCGAACTCAAACAAGGAAAACCCAAGAATGGAATAAGAAAAACAACTTGTTATTGTATCATCTACGCCATCACAAGGAGAATGGCAGAAAGTAGAAAAGAAGAAATGGAGAAAAGTTTAACCTCTTCTCTGTATTATTTAGTTTTTAATGTATGGATTTGTAATCACTAGTCTTGGACTTGACTGATTGAATGCTTGCAAGCATCTAGAACATGTAATTTTGGTTTAATGAATAAAATTATGATTTTTCCTTGGGAAAAAAACTATAACGACCTCCCTACTTAAAAACTTTAACAATTTTATTTGTTTAAATACTTTTAAAATTTGTTTTATATTTTGAAGTAGAAACCTAAATTCAAAAGTTGAAGAAGATCTCAATTATTATAATGTCACTTCAAATGGAACCTTGCAAATCACAAGTTTTAATAATTAAAAAAAAAAAAAATCATTATGCATGGACATGAGGGGAATTTTGATTTTAGATACAATAACTTCTGCTATCAATTAATTTTTGCATAAACAAAGGGGATTAAGGAGCAACCCTACTTATTACAGTTGTTACTTCTGTTATCAATTACTTTTTGCATAAACAAAGAGGATTAAGGAGAAACCCTACTTAATACACTTGTTTTGATATGGAAATTAATAATTTATTAGAGTGATTTGAGTTAAATTGCAGATCAAATTTGTTATTTCAAATTACACTAAAGTATTTTGGGAAAATCAAATTGATCACATTAATATAATTTAAATATTTTTTTGCTTTCTAAATTTTTTTTTAATGAACTTTACTTCAAATTTGACTTAAAATTATTAAAATAATAAATTTAAATTAAATATTTATATAAATTAAATATTCAAAAAGTTTCCAAAAATCTAACCTATTTATATAGTAAAAAACTAATAATGTTACCCACCAAATAAACAAAACAAGAAGTGAAGTTGCCACCAAATTTTAGCATAAAAACCAAAACATAGAATAGTTGGACTTTGGCAACCAAACATTCATTAATGATGGCTGTTGTTAGCTGATGAGGCGGTTACACGGACTCTCCAACGGTTGTTTGTTGGTTTGCACTGGGCCCTACACACACCACATTCAATTTTGGAGATACAACAACCTCTCGAAGCTTTTGGAATGGCATGGAATCTATGAACGACGTGGAGCCCCAGGCGATGATCGATGAAGGCGACTTGGACAGTGATGGGGCTCTGGAGGTGAACGGATTTTGTGTTCTCATCATCAGATGGAGGAGGCCAAAAAGTGGTTAGAAAAGGCAGCGATGTATATATGATCCATACCTTTGATTTCGATAGCTTTTTGTGAGCTTCAGTTAAGGGCTGGGGAAATGGAATGCCTTAGTTCACTTTCTCGCCCTTCTCTTCCTTCCTTATGTATGTTTATATGATTTTATGTAATATAGCTCAAGAAATCCAAAACACTTTTAACTCATTCTTAAACAGAGATCCAACTCAGGACCTAGTCGTTCGCTGAGGAGCTATTTTATTGTTGTAAGAGACAAAACTTATTGGGGTGGGGGTGAAACAAGAGAGTGGAGAGGGATGGCAAACAAAAGTTAGGGTTTTCTGCATGAGGGGGTCCGCCAACTGCCTCGCTATTGCAGCCCTTCAACATTCTTTGCAACCCATCTCTTGTTGGCGGCATAGTATTGATGGCCGCGGTTTACTACTTGCAGTGGCTGTAGAAATTTGCTGAATAATGATTAATTATCCACCGAGACTATCCTGATCACATACAATTCGAATTTATATGCAACACATAATCTCTTCCACTCAGATCATCAAACATGCGGAAATAAAATCAAGCGATAGCACATCAATTTATCATACACATTAACACAGTATTGGGGTGGGGGTGAAACAAGAGAGTGGAGAGGGATGGCAAAAAAAATTTAGGGTTTTCTGCATGAGGGGGTCCGCCAACTGCCTCGCTATTGCGGCCCTTCAACATTCTTTGCAACCCATCTCTTGTTGGCGGCATAGTATTGATGGCCGCGGTTTACTACTTGCAGTGGCTGTAGAAATTTGCTGAATAATGATTAATTATCCACCGAGACTATCCTGATCACATACAATTCGAATTTATATGCAACACATAATCTCTTCCACTCAGATCATCAAACATACGGAAATAAAATCAAGCGATAACACATCAAATCATCATACACATTAACACAGTATGTATGGGGAAAGCTTATAGCTGAAAACCCCGCAGCTATTGTGTATATTATAATGGAGAAATCATGTAACAAACTCAGTACAATACTCCTCACAAGTACTCGGTACTTTCTCATGAAGTTACACACAATCTAGCTCAGTTTTGAACAGGTTACTGGTTCAAAACTCACCGCCAATTGCCTTGCCTCTATTGTGCAATCCAGGCCTGTCTATATAGAGATCCAAGGTTCGAATCTCCTTGGCTTGACAGCGCAATCATCATGGGCAATTCCTCCAAGTGTGGTGCAAAACTCATGCACAACTGATGTCGCCACAGATAGCTAACTCCACCCTTTCATCTACCTCTTTCACTGGTCTCCACTGAAATGATCATGCACTGTAGTGAACTGATGTGTTCTTGAGTTGAATAATGAGTTACTAATTAATGAATTAAATAATATTTAATTCACTCCACTCATAACTAATTGATTAGCTAGTTAAACTAGTCTCAACTAGTTCAACTAAAATAAACAGAACACAACTCCACTAGCTGTCTCATTAACTCCACCAAACTTCTGCCACTGAAGTCCTAACTGAAGTCAACCATGCATGTGCCATCAAACCCTTGGGAATCACGTGATTCCTCTGTCAGATGCATGAGCCACTTCCAAGGCTTGAACTGAAGTGCTCCAAGAGAGTAAACTGAAGTTTATAGTCCAAATATTATTAAGGGTAAATAATATTTGACTTCCCTATTTTAAGGAGAGGCAGTCTAAAAATAGACTTCAACCTATAGGTCCAAAAAATAGAGTCCCATATATTTTTACCAACATGACCAATGCTCCAAGAATCTCATACTGCAATCCCCGGACCATGCTCCATATGTCTAAAAATAGACATAGTCTAAAAATAGATTTTGCGCCAGAATTTGCCTGCGGGCCCACTTAGTGAAGGCGACTTCATTTCACTAAGCTCCATCATCTTGCTGCATTCTCAACAGTGGTCGTCATTGGTCCGACTCTTTCCCGGATATCCATCGGCTGCTTTGGATGTGGCATGCTCTTTCTGCATTGGTTTTTTTCTTTTTTTCTTTGCCATGGTTTGGTGGAGGCCTCGCCATTGTGGCCCCATCAACATCCTTTGTGGCTCACTATTTCTGCAGCGGCCTCTAAATTACCTATTCCCTATTGGCGACAATGTTTCAGGCGCGGTGGGTTGCTTCTTGCAGTGATTGATGGTGGACCTGCTCCCTCTCGGTTTCCCTGTTGCTGATCATGGATGTGGCTTGCTGGGTTTTCTTTGTTGGCTAGCCACTGCAGCTCCTCTTCACTGCAGATATTTGATTTTTTGGCATTAGGTTTGCTCTCGTTTGTGACAACGGGCTACTTTTTTGTGGATGCGGTTCATGGGTCTGATCTAGTGCTACCGATGCCCCCGTTTGTTGCCACTGTTTTGGGGCTTGTTCATTGGGTTTCGGGGCTGCCGATGTCTTCATCTGGGTTCATGGATTTATGCCTTTTCACCCCTTTCTTGGGGTGGTTGTTGACGTGTCTTGCATGGTTTTTCCCATTCTGAGGCTTTATGTTGATCCCTTATGGGTTTTTGTGAACCTTTGGGCCTGGATTATATTGGCTTATTTCAATCATTCATTAGAAAATTTGGCAGAATTTCCGATGGCCAATTCGTCGCTATTCCGATACATAGTCGTCGCAAGAGCAAAAGTTCGAGGACGGGAAAAACGTGGTTTGCCATCCCGTCGCAATTCCGACGCACTTAAAAAGTTTCGCACTACGGACACTTTTTTCGTCGCTTCCAAACAGGCGTCGCTCTTCCGATGTTTCCCAAACCGTCGCGCTTCCGATGTTTATAAACTGTCGCAATTCCGACAAAATGTGATCCGACGTTTTGAACGTTGCTCTTTCGACGTTTGTAAACTGTCGCAATTCTGACGAAATGTTGTCCGACGTTTTGAACATAGCTCTTCCGACGTTTGTAAACTGTCGCAATTCCGACGAAATGTGGTCCGACGTTTTGAACGTCGCTCGTCCGACATTTTCATACTGTCGCTCTTCCAACATTTTTAAGCTGTCGCAATTCCAACGCTTACAAGGCGTCGGTATACCGACGACGGGTTCAATTTAAAAAAAAAAAATGAAACTTTAAAACAAGACAGTAAATCTCCAATATTTGTTATGAATTGTGGACGTTCCAATGACCGTGAAATATTAATATAATAAACCACCCCGCAGCGCTTCGACTATAAACAATCCTTTTTTTTCACAAGAGAAAAAACGTTGTTTTGAATATATTATATGAAGTAAAACAGTCCATGAAGTCATTACATTTTCACATCTGAAGATTGGAACCCAAATATCCATCCAGAAAAGTGGAAGTCCCACCCCAGACAATGATAGAAAAATACCCCATGTCACATATAGGGACATGATATCGCTAGTTTTGAAGGCAGAGTGATAACCTGTCAACACATAAAATAGTATCATAAAGCGGATACAGGAAATGTGCAAAGACATGTACTGTTGATATACGCCTCACACAAAAAGCATCCATGATAGAGAAAACAGGGCAACATTTTTTTTTCCAATTGTTACGAACATAATTCAACCGTGAAATATTAATATAATAAACCACCCCGCAGCGCTTCGACTATAAACAATCATATAAACATGGCTCTGTATTTCAAAAAACAAGTTTAAAATAGAAACACGGCAACATTTTTTTTCTAAGTAAAAATTAATCTATTAACAGTGGGAATAAAATTACACCGAAGTCAAAAACATTGCCCAGACTCATGGCAAATTGGTCATAAAAAAATCAAAAAATTAAGAAGACTGCCCTCATATGGGGAAACCAGTCTTGAACGTTTACAGAATTCAAAAATATTACAGAGGTCCAGCACAGTAATATAATCTAAAAGCAACCCAATTAAGTGGGTCGCGAAGCAAGAAAAAAAATTAACCAAACTACTCCTCTGGCTCCTCGACGATTCGGCACCATCCTTCGGAAGGTCGAGGATCGCTAGGTGCTACCTCCACAATCATGCCACCGCTCCCCTCCTGAAGGCCCGAATGTTGGCCGACTTTTTCTGAGCTCAGACCCGCCGGACGGGTGCATTTTTCTTCCATTTGGGCCTCCTCACGGAAAACCACAGTAATTGAAGCTGTGATTCGTGGGCGGTTCAGAGAGAAATTAAAGGAAAAAAGCACAGTGTGCGTCGTGGGATAAGGTGAAGCGCTGGAGAAATGAGGAGCAGGGGAGCCCATACGGTGGCCAGATCCTAGAACCCGACCCCGCCCACTTCTAGTATCTGGATAGTGACCTGCGTGATAATCACTGGACTGGGAAGACGACTCAGTTGAGGGGTTGGAGGGAGCGCGCAGGGGTTGACCTCTATTGCTCCCCCTGCGGCAACGCATCCTTTGACGTAGGCGAGGCATGGGTGTAGTCTCAGGCGCAGTGGGCACAAGAGGAGATGGAGAAGCAGAATTCCAAGAAACAAAGGAAGACAGACAATGACCAAACCGAGAGAAATGCAGATATGCAACAAGGTCTAAGCAGTAGTTCAGCTGGCCACTTCTCCTTCTCATCACAGTGAGCAGGCAGTGTAACCCAGCAACCGGCTCGTCTGAAAACCATAGCGAAATGCCATTTTATCGACCCAACTGCAATGCAATCGAAGGACGCCTGTCATAATTAATCTCTGATCATTAATGAGAGCCGAAGGCCAGATCATATTGGAGCATGCGGAATCACTAACAGGGGTGGAGGTCCGATCTTGAACAGTGTTAAAACTTAATGCGATTTGATGTGAAAACCTTGGAACTTAATTGAACAGCGTTAAAACTTAATGCGATTGATATGAAATCGCCACATCAATGTCCCATCGCCTTAAACACCATCGAATGCACCCGCATCCGGGAACAGGGCAACATTTGATTGAGGACACATGGCAGAAATTGATTGGAGTGGATCTTTGTTTGGGTCGCTCGCGCAGTGGAAATTCGAACCCAAAAAATATTAGGGTGAATTTGATAAGAAATTCGCGTCACAACTCTCCCTCCGTGCACCAGCCAAACTTCGGACTCGAAAAAGATTAGGGCAGAATTCAATTGGTTTTTGAGTCACAAAATTGGCCGACGTCAGCAGGCTATTTTGGAACGCGAATTTGGTTTGAATTATGGTTTATCGTTGTTTGAAGTCCGGCGGGCTCGACTTAAGAACAATTTTGTTTGATCTCATCTTATAAAATTTGTGTTGGTTTTCTTTGATAATACACATATTTATAATAAATCATGGGAATACCACACTAAACATGTGGAAAAGTCATATAAATTATTGAGAACAATCATTTTTATGTAAAAATATCCAAATGTGCTTTTGGGAAATAAGAATTCGAGTATTTGGTTCATATTTTTTTAAAGGAAGGAGTCAAGTTGGAGCCTCAAAAGATGCAAGCTATTACAAAATGACCTATTCCTAAGAAAATCAAGGTTCTTAGAAGATTTTTTAGACTTACATGATATTATTGATAATTTGTTAAGAATTATGCATGCATTTCAAGTCCACTCACATATCTCTTAAAGAAAATATCATTTATATGGAATGATGAGGCTACTTTGGCATTCTCTCTTTTAATGGATGCCATGTCTTCTACACAAACATCAGTTGCACCTACTTTTTGGTAAAACATTCATAGTAGAGTGTGAGGCACTAGGACAAGGAATTTACGTAACATTAACACAATAAGGGATATCATTGGCTTTTAAAAGCAAGGAATTCAAAGAAAATATTTGGTAAAATCTACGTATGAAAAATAAATGGAAGCAATATTACATGCAATAAAAAATGGGGATAGTATATCATTGGGAGGTACTTTAAAGTCAAGATATACCATGATAGCATAAAATATTTTTTGAAGCTATGATTTTCATTAGAAGATTAACAAAAATGAGGAGAAAAAATGCAAAGTTTTAATTTTGAGATAATCTGCAAAAAGGGTAAGGAAAATTTAGTACATGATGGTCTTTCTAAAATAGAAGAGGCCTCAAATTTATATCCAATTACATTTTTTATTCCTAGGTAGCTAGAAGAAGCTTGCCATAATGGAAAAATGACAATAGTACTAAACAAAAACTAAAATTTATAAAGGATGGGATGAACTCTATGGAGCATTGGGAGTGAAAGAGAGATATACTTTGGTGCAAATGTAGAATATTTTTATGCACGCAAGCATATTTGATAAACAAATATTAAGGGAGTCTCGTGTCTCTCTGATGGTAGGACGCAGGGTTCCTTAAACATCTCAAAGGATCAAAAAATATATTTTTGGAAGGAATGAAGAAAGATATTCAAAATTTTGTAAGAGAAGGTCAGGTTTGCATAATAAATAAAAGAGAGATAGTTAAATCTCTAGGGTTGCTTCAACCATTCCACATACATATTCAAAGACTAGAAGATATATCAATAGACTTTATTACAGGGTTACTGAAATATAAAGGTAAGTATTACATTTTTGTGGTCATTTATATAGACAAATTTGTAGATTTTTTTTGTAGAGGTCAAAGTACATAAACAACAAGCCAAGTGGCAGAAGTGTCCGTGAAAGAAATTCATCGTCTTCATGGTTTTCCTAAAGTAATAGTAACAAGAAACTTTTGGAAATAATTATTTAATATGAGTGGAGAAACACTAGCTGCCATGAGTTCTACATATCAAACACAATCAAATTGTCAAACAAAAATAGTTAACAAATGTTTTTAAGGTTATCTACAATGTTACTCTTTAGAAAAGCAATCTTAATGGATGAAGTGGGTTCGTCAAGGAAGAATGGTAATATGATACTACCTATCACACATCTACTAAAATTTCCCCATTTAAGGCCCTTTATGGATATCCAACTCCTAATATCTCATACTTTTTGCAAGATAAGTCCAAAGTATAGGAAACAGAGTCACATATGGAAAATACTAAAGAAACTTTGAAAATTATTATGGAAAACCTTCAAATGACATGAAACATGATAAAAAAACAAGGGGAACAACATTGAAGTGAAAGATAATTTGAGGAGGGTAATTGGGTATTTTTTAGATTATAACATTATAAGAAATCTTCATTCAAGAAAAAGAAGAATAAAGAATTAGCTCAAAAATGTTATGGCCCTAAATAATTATTCATAGGATTGCACAAGTGGTATAGAAGTTATATTTTCCTTCTTCTCGCATTCATAAGGTTTTTCATGTATCTTGCCTAAAAAAGGTTTTGGGAAAAAATATGCCAATGTAAATAGAATTTCCAAAATTAGATGAAGAATGAAAGTTGATTCTTGAACCACAAAAAGTTATAGATAAACATTTTGTATCTCTTTGACATATAACCATTATGAAGTACCTAATCAAGTGGAAGAATATTCCTCTAGAAGAAGGTACATGGTAAAATTATCAATTCGTGATGAAATACCCACGGCTAAAGGGTTCGTTTGAAGTTTTGACAAAGGTTTTGTTGTATGTTTTATATAACGCGCGGCGGAATAGTTTTATTGTTTGTTAAGGTCCCACACAGTGATCAAATTTGAAGGGCAGGTCCGAATTTCAATTAGAAGGGCATATATCTATGTTTCCCTTCCATAATGAAAAGCTTTTAAAAAAAAACTTTTCAATTGACCACAATAAATTATTTTTACATTTCATTTTCAGAAAGACAAAACCATCAATCTTTATATTAATAAAAGACCGTTACATATACAACAATGAAGAAGGCTCCATCTTTCATTGCTTAAATATCTCATTGGCAATGTCAACATAAGTCTTGAAGACACTATTATAAGAATTTGGATACATACCACCGGGATATAGGAGATTCTTATGTGTTAGCTTGTGTAATGCAATTTTGACTTTGTCTCACAAGGAGCAGCAGCGTGGAGGTCTGGATTTTTCTTATAGAACTTTTTAATTATTATTTGAAACGTTGTTTATAGATATGAAGACAACAATGAAATTATGAGCATGGTGGACAATTAGTCAAGCTCATGATGCCAAACCATGATGATGTAAGTTTGGAATTTAACATTTTTACATGTTAAAGACAAATAGTCAAATCACTGACAACTTAGTATGCCATAATTAATAATCATTCCCTGTTCACTTTTGTTAATAGGTTTATGTCACACGATGATCTCTCTTCTCTGGCATTTACTTGTATTGAAGATCACTATTCTAGGAATAAGGAGTTATTTTCTCCAAAATAACCCTAGCCAAACATTGACAATGCATCAAGGATATCTTTCTATGCTTCATAAGTACATATTTTCTACTTCTAAATCATGTCTTGGAAGTGGTTGTTTTGCTGGAAATTATTCACCAGTTGGTTTCATACCAAAGTCTTTTTCTCATTTTCAACATCCAATACATGAAAAATATAATGGTTTAAAACAACATAAATATTTGAAATTTTGCAAGAATTGTCTGGCACACTTTGAATATGAATTTTGAAGTCAAGTGCATGATGCTGTATAGGATCAAGTGTCATTTTGAATACCAAAAGTTTCACAAGAAACTTCTCAACATGCTACCCTGCAGTAAGGATTAAATGACAATATTGCATCAACTATTTCCATAATAAAAGTGCACCTCGGCCATAAGACTAAACAACTAAAAATGTTGTAGATCTAACAAGACCACACAATCAAATGTATTCCACAAGGCCAATACTGTATGAAAAATGAAAAGGAGTTTGCAACCAAAAAATACCTTAGGCAACTAATTCAATTAGATACACCAAACCATCAGCAAAAAGGAAAACCAGCCTACTCAAAAGGCAAGCGTTTACCTCCTTTGACAAAATTTTGAGTTCCCAAACAAGGGCCTTTATTGTCTTGTCAACGCCCCTAGTAATTTGAATGGGGTTTGCACCTGCTGCAACAACCTAAACAAAAAGGTTTCATTTCAAATTATTTTCCACAAATTTAAGATACAACCATTGTCAGTTTTGTATTTCCCAACAAGCTCATAAATTTTGACAAAAGAACCAAAATTTTTTAATACCTGATAGCAATTTTTTCACTCAAAAACTATCTTAGACTCAATAAGCCCAACCCAAAACTAAAAAACCAAACACCATAAGACCCTACAAAAATGAATAGATGATCTTAATCCAGTACTATCGACAAAAAGTTACCTTTACACCCTCACTTATTAAACCCTATGCTGTTGAATTTTAACTTCAACTGCTGCAGCAGGATGGATGCAGCAGCAACATTTTTTTTTGGAGGTTGCTTGCACGCCATCCAGAAATTTAATTCAGCATTTAAAATTCCTGCAAGTTTTTTTTGTAGACGACCGTAGCCATATTTTTGTACAGGATTGTATTTAAACACAACAACCAGCATTAACGCAATTCACCAACTAGAAATTAAACAAACAGAAATTTACCCCCCAGTTTTGTAAATTCAAAAGGAGGACACGTGGAGCATTAATATTGGATCGCATGAAATTGAAGGGAATCTGAAAACCTGAAAACCGGACCCGAATTTTTTATAAGGCACATTGGATTGAGAATTCGCGTTAAAAATTAGGTAGATGTCAGCATCCCATTTTGGAACGCGAATTTGGTTTGAAATTCAATCTATTCAGACTTTTGAAATCCGACGGAAAAGGTTCTTTAATGTTTTGATAGTTTAATTTTATGTATGCTTTAATATATACTTATGTTATATATATATCATATGCGAAATGAAAGGCGGGCCATAGAATTTAGTTTTAATTTTATTTTTTTTAAAAGAGGGTTTATTATAATATGTTTTATATGTTACGGCATATAAAAATAAAAAGGACAAAAAAGCTTGGTAGTTTTTTTTATAGACAATACGTAAATTTTTTATTACACAGCAGTGTGTAAAAAGTGAAAGACTGAGTGTAAATTTTTAAGTGTGTATGCACAGCAGTTCGAAAGTGAAAAACACAGCAGAGTGTTTTAGAGACAGAGTATGTTTGTTTTGAACAAACAATGAGTTGGTTTTATGCACTGTGTTTTGTAGCAGTCATAATTTTGTAATCCCTCTCAGTGAGGAAGAAGTTTAATAGTTTTTTTTTGAGTTATTGAAGGGAATTGAAGTTTGTTTTCAAAGTATTGAAACTCTATCTCCTGTCAAAGAAATTTTTATTTTCTCTGTGTTAGAGGAAGGGAGATTTATTCTCCATTCATTGTTCTGGAATTTTTCAATATTCCAACATGTGCAAGAACAACAGATGTTGTGGTTCCATCCCCAACTAAATCATTTGTCTTTGCCGCAGCTTGCCTTACCAACTTGGCCCCAATATTTTCAACTGGGTCCTCTAATTCAACCAATAAAAAGGCCAAAACCATAGCATTGAGATACATTTCATTACACTGTCAATAACAATAAAATTTGACTTAGCCATAACCATTTCATTTTATTGTTGTGAAAATATTTATGCATTACTGTAATGTGGCTAGTCCATAGGCCAAGTAGACCACTGGGTAAAAAATAAGTTTGCTTTCACCTTTGAGTTTTCAAATTATGCCTACCAAATCTAAGACATTTAAGAGGGGGAACTAATACAACGTTAAAAAGAAAACCAGAGCACACATCTACAAATTACCTCCTTAGCTACTGTCACACCATCATTAACTGTTTTCGAAGAACCATGCTTGCTCTCCAAGACAACATTTTGCCCCTCGCCCCAAGGGTGACTCCAACAAGATCAGCAAGTTTGTTCACACTGCCTACAAGACAAATTGACAATGATTTCAGTAAGTGTGCAATTGAATGCCAGGCCATATGCCAAAACAAACCTCCATGAAAAATTAAAATAACACATTAAAATCGAATATAAGTGGACGAGGAAAGATCCACCGCAGTGAAGTTTCACGTGCAGGTGACCTTCCTTTAAACATAATTTTTTCTCTGACCTGCAATTTTTTTGTCACTGAGCCATCCTTGTTGAAGTAAAACTCATTTTCCATAGCTCTTGTATTAACTACCTTCTCTCTGTCACGTAATCTCAGAGTCCCTCTTTTGCTTGAGCGATTAAAGGAAATGGGTGAAAAAACTGAAAGAGAAGACAATTGTCTGCCATAATTATCAAACATTGCACCCAACTTCTTCCCCTTTCCATGGTTACCCAATGAGGTAGATGTGGCAATTGTTGTCATACTGCCCAAAGCAGAGGCCATCTTCTCTTATGCTGAATATAGAATTACAAGATCTTCATATTATTATGAACCTTAAAAAACATGACTCCCATTGCTAAAAACCACTTTTAAGTTGTAACAGGCAAACTAAAAAACTATCGCAACTTTTGGCAACTTCTGGAGCATTAAGAGAGAAACAAAAAAAGAGAAATACAACCACAATCCTCATTTTAATGAGACCGGACTATATATTTGCATTAAAATAATAGAAAGAAATCACGACTATATTAAGGCCAACACAAAACAATCTTTAACCAGTGTCTCTCACGGCCTTCAGGTTGCCATGCTAGAGGTTGCATATTTTTAATTTAAATTCTTGACCTCTCGTGCCCATATATGAATGCATCCAATGGGATATCTACATCAAATGCTCCTTTATATCCGCAAAAACAAATTCCCTACTACAAGAGCACCAGTATTGATGGATCACCCCACACCATCCCACCCACTAGAAATGGTGAAAAAGGAAACCCGAGAAAACTTTTGAAATATCTCAAGATGACTATATGGGTGGTTCTTATGAATCAACCAACCATTCAGAACATGCTCATCAATCCAAACCATGAGTATTATGCGACGATATTCAAGCAGGCACTGAATCAGATTTCTGAAGCTATGTTAGAGAAACCCTAAACTCTCACTGAAAATAGGTGAAATGTGGCACCACTCAGAGATTGGCATGTGCCAATTGGTACAAGTGGTAGACAATTGGCATGCTCAAACAACGAGGTGATGCAGGAATGACATGAGGGAGAAAATATCAGAAAAGCCCCAAATCTGGAGAACTAAAGCTCATCGCCAACCTGAGATTGACAACTTTACATGATGTAACTTATGAAATCGTAAATGGAGAAATCATAGTAACAATAAAGTAACCTATGTAACAATAAAGTCGGATTCATCCTAGGAGTGTTAATGGGAGAAATCATAGTGAACAACAGGAAACATGCAGAGTTGCTTACAATCAAATAGATGAAAAAACACATACAAAAAACCTAGATAATAATCATGAACAAGTTTAATATTGAATTATGAACTGTAAAGGAACTTACAAAATGTGACATTACGAACCTGGTCAAGCGCACAAGAAAAAATATCCTGGACATGACCCTGGTTGACAAGTTGTATTGCTCATGATGCAAGAGGATTCGTACCTGCACTGCCAAGTCAATCAAAATCCATCATTATCTATACAATAAATACAAGTAATTGATGTAGTATTTTTTACTCTAAGATGCATTCTTATGATAATGTTAGAACATATGTTGAAAATGTCAAAACATACCTGAATAAGCTCCTCTTCGTTACAAGAACAATTTATTGGAGTCGCATGAACTTGGAACAAGCCTCCCACGATCTGAAAGAGTAGCAACTAAGTCAACAGTGACTTTTTTGTTGCTACGCTGGATCGAGGGAGGTTTTCTCCAAGATTAAATCGCTCTAATAAATTATTCTCTACTAAACAGGGCCAACCACGTGAAGGTGGAAGCTCTTATGGCCCCTCCCCCCCTCACATCACTCTCAATTCCCCAATACACAATCTATATTTCATTTTTTACTTTCATGAGCATAAAAAAAAATATTCAATAACTAATAAAAAAACAATTCAACAAAAAGTACGCAAGGAAACATTGCAATTAATGCTTGACATAAAATAGTATGATAAATGAGTTTTTTATATAACGCAAAAAACGTTCCAAGTATGGTAACGTTTGTCTTATAATAATACAATATTTTACATTATCAAATTTTCTTTTTCTTCTTCCTATTTCTAAAGCTCCTAATTACATCATCAATATCATTGTGCTCTACTCCTGTTTCGTGCCTTTCGACTCGCACTGCTGACCTAGTTGCGTAGTCACGATGTCCGGTCTCATCCTGTGACGGGGCATCGCCTACAAAAACAGATAATATTAAATTTTAATTGTCAGTTTTTAAATATCATTGAACTAGTTCGGTAATATTAATAAAAAAAATTGCAATGAGATTATTTACCTGGTGCACCAGTTGTCGGCGCTGACCTAGTTGCGTAGTCACGATGTTTGGTCTCATCCAGTGACGGGGCATCGCCTACAAAAACAGATAATATTAAATTTTAATTGTCAGTTTTTAAATATCATTGAACTAGTTCGGTAATATTAATAAAAATAATTGCAATGAGATTATTTACCTGGTGCACCAGTTGTCGCCGCTGACCTAGTTGCGTAGTCACGATGTCTGGTCTCATCCAGTGACGGGGCATCGCCTACAAAAACAGATAATATTAAATTTTAATTGTCAGTTTTTAAATATCATTGAACTAGTTCGGTAATATTAATAAAAAATTGCAATGAGATTATTTACCTGGTGCACCAGTTGTCGCCGTTGGGACTGTTGCCCTGTCTTCCTCTCTGGTGGTAAGATCCTCAAGGGAAACATTCTCTGTCATTTAAACAAAAAAAGTTATAAGGACAACCATCAAGGTATAATTAGAAAAAATTATAAGTGGAAATTAATTACCGTCACGGCCCTCACTGATAGTAGCATTGTCAGCCTGGTCCCCACTACAATGATTAGGTTGCAAGTGAGGATCATTTACATCTAGCTCTAAAACTGGGTTATCTTCCTCGTCGGTAGTGCTGCTCCCCTGATTTAAACAAAGTTGTTAGACATTAAATTTATGGACGAAAAAAAACATATTGAAAGGTTAATGTTTTACCTTATCAGGCATTCTGGATCTTGGGACCTGCCCCAAGCTTCTGCGACGTTCAATTATGGCTTGATAGCCGAAATGGAAAGTGATATTTTTATCTTCCTCTGTAGTTTCTATTTCGAAGTCATCACCCTACATTACATATGATTGTGTATTTTTAATCATATTTCATAGGATTACAAAAATGTTGGAAGGCGATACAATTAATTATAAGATGTTTAGCTACTTAATTACAATTCTTGAGGCTAATTTCAAGTAGCCGCCCTGGCCTAGCTTGTGATGACCCTTTTTTTCAATCCTAGCTTTGGTTGCCTTTGAGGTGTCAGGCAACCTAGCATCAAAATATTGAAGTCAGATATGACGTAGCACACTTTTATTTTAGACATAGAGAAAATTAAAGCTATTGAATTAAAGTTGTAATTTACCTTGCGGGTCCAGTTGGCATTTTTCCTTCTTTCTTTGCCCTTTTCGCTTTTCCGTCATGGATGAGTGCTCTCCACTCACTCTTTGGAAATGTGAGAGGATGCTCGTATCTGGGGTTAAATTTCAATTGCGTCCTATAGGTGTCCCTGGTATATTTCAAATATTTGCCGGCTACCCGAGCCACCGTGTAACCACCCTCTTAGCCACTAACAAATGGTTAAGTCTTTTTATTAATTATGGATTAATTATGACTGCTGTTATTTTAAATTGGAATATTAGAACAAAACAAATTTTGATATTTAATAAAATATTTTCTTGTGGAATTTATTTCCTGAGTAAAAGCTGATGGTAAAAGTAAATCAAGATTCTGAGGCAGTTGAACAGAAAAGCAGTTTCCACAGTTACCCAAAGAAAATCTGGGATAAGTAAAGGATTCCAAGGAGGGTTAGGGGTTCTGTGGAAAAGGAAGAATCATGTCATTCTAGAAAAGATTTTTTCAGAATAGATTGTCACTGGAGTTGGAGAATTGGACCGGATTGTCCCGAGTTCTCCTCCAGAATCTACTTCTACTAGAGTTGGAGAAATTGGACCGGATTGTCCAAGTTTCTCCTCTAGAACTCTATGTTCAACAGAAGGCCCAGACTTGAAGCTCGGGGGGAATTGTGGGACGTAATTGCCCCAGTTCGTGGAAGGGAGGAAAAAGCATACCATCAGAACGTTTGGATTACAGATGAGTAAAAATTGCATTTAGCATTTCATTCCTGTTTATATTAGGATATTAATGTATATTCTGCTTATTAAGATATTAATGTGGAAATTTTGGTTTCTGTGTAACTAAGGCTGTCTGTTCTAGGTAGAAATTTTTCAGTGCAGTACAATAGTAATTTATGGTTAATTTACTCTGAAGAATTAATAATAGAAGAAGCTGGATAAATTTGTTCTGCAAGAATTAAAAAAAAAACTGTAACAATGTTGAAATACCAGATTTATCGTGCCAGCAGAGTATGGGTGATAACATCAGAGAGAAAGAAAGAGCGGAAATAGATATTTACTTAGATAAGCATCTTAACCATGAAATAAAAATGTCCTGAACGAGTTATTGTAGCAGCTAGTTACCATAGAAACAGGAAATTTACTGTTAGAAGGGTTGTTACCCATAACGCTCGGAAAACCAAGCCTCTGGGTAGCCCTCCTCCTATGATAAGCACGAACAATCGGTGGTCCGGACACCAGAGATGTTTTCTTAGTTAACTAAAAAGAACTTTACACAAATATGTGGTGCGGCATAAGTCTTTTTCTTAAACATGATTAACAAACCATGAAACCCTCATGAGCATAGAAGAACCAAACAAGAAACAGACAGAAGAGAAACATAATTCCATAAGCCGAGACAAGACATTCATCCAGAGGGATTCGCAAGTCAAGCAACTGAGAGATTTATAGTATGCATCAACCTTCATAAACTAACTGAAAAGGAAATACGCCTTAACACCATCATCTTCTAAAGCAAACTATAAGTAGAGATTGCCGAACAGAACTCCAAACATTTACAACTTGTTTTCATTAAATAAACGGAAAGCATATAAGCGGAAAAGAACCAGTTCTTGGTCTAAGCGATGAAGATTGTAATACAGTTGAATAAAAGAAGAGAAGAGAGCACGGGTAGCAACCCGGCGTTTCACTGTAACAAAATTTATACATATCATATAACTCAAACAGTCCTTAACTTAGCAAAAAGGAACCCTCCTAAACGGCAGAGCCGGTAGGCCCTTATCCGACTCAAATGAGACTTAAGCGCCAAATAGCGTTTCATATTTGATAATAAGCCGACGGTGGAATGCAAGGCCGCAGGTTCGAAAGCTGGGCAAAACCCCACAACAATAATCATGAACTCAGTCAAGAAGACTAAGAGGAAAGATTAGGGTTCATGCTCGCCAGTAGTAGATACCTGTATATAGATGCAGAAGTTAGGATTCACCCAAGCAGTCGAGACCCAGTGTTTAGCCAGAGTTTTCCTGAAGGAAGTAAGAGTGACGGGATCGATACCTGTCAGCAGATTTAATCATCGTTAAAAGTAGCATAAAACCCTGAACAATTAAACTAGAAATGTAACTTATACTCATAAGAAAATAACCACGGAAACCAGAACCCGGGGGTCCAGGGTAGAAATTACCTGTGGCAAGTGAAAGAGGCTACAATCCTCGGTAGAACTAAGACCTCGCTGCCAAGTTCAGCAGGGTACCGCAACGGAGCATGGAAAAAAAAAAAAGGATTGATAAGTAAAAACAAAACCAACTGACAGGGAATGAAAGAGTGAGTGTCTGCATAACTTATTCTTACAAAATGCTGGAAGTGCCGGAGCGATTACCTGTAGACGGGGCCGCCTGGAGATTACCATTCTTCTGAATGCAAAGGGTGAACAGTCGAAATTATGTGCTAAACCTGGAAATCTAACAAAATCCCTCTCCAGAACCTACGCCAGAGCGCAACAATGAGGTATGGTTACGGTTACGATGCCAAGGTCATTAACAATCCCTAGGATATGATCACCGTAGGATCAAGAGCTGATCAACGGTGTAACGTATGACAAGTGTAAAGCATATACCGTAGTCAAGTGGCCAGATCAACAACCTTATTGAATTCGCATTTAACAAACCTTACGAGTTAAGATCTCCGGTACGCGGCACATCCTTGTCTCATAAAAAAATATGTGTCGTGGCCAATTAAAAATAAGTCACAGGTACACTATGATAACCGGAGATAATTAATGGATAAAAATTCAAGTCGGATCATAGTGCCAGTTCAAAGTTCCACGGAAAATCTAGTTAATCCAAAAGAGTTAAAACTGTACTTGGGATGCGAGATATATATATAAAAACCCAATCAAAAGTGCAAGTTCAATTAAATATTGTCATCACATATATAATTGGAGGGTAACCTGTAAGGTAAAAACAAAAAAAAAATTTGTACAGTCAGTTTTAACTGTTTGATTGTTACAAGTGGTATCAGAGCGGCGTTACAACGCTGGGCCCTATGGGGTCGACTGACGTTAAACTGTATGTTACTCATGCACAGTTCAGTAATTAGATGGAAAGACAAATGAGACGGACACCCTCGCAACCGCCACCGCGAAATGGTGGAGAAATGCAGCCTCCACCAGAGGGTAACCCCAAAATGTGGGTTCAGTTGGGGATAGAGCAACATCAGCGGTCGAACAAATTGATTGAAGAGCAACAACATCAGACTCGCATTTTATTGCACACAGTACAACAGTTGCAGGAGGAAATGGAAAGAGTACGAAGGGAAAACGCAAGAATGATGCAGGAACAGGAGAGGATCTTAAAGAGTCTCTCCGATAAACAGAATCAAAGGAATGAAAACCCCAGTGCTGGCAGAGAATTCCAAGATGGGAACGAACAGCAAACAGATGAACAAGATATAAGTCGGAAAGAAAAAAGTCTGTCACAGCGAAGTAACCTAAACAGAAATTTTAATGAGGCTGAATCTGAAAATGAAACCGAACGGAAGGCAGGTAAAACGCAGAAAGTGGAATTACATGGAGAATTTAAAAAGATAAAGCCACCTACGTTCGATGGAGAAAAATAAGAAGTGGCAGAAGCATGGTTGATTAACATGAACAAGTACTTTCAGGTGTATGACTATGACAGTGGTCTTAAAGCATGGTTAGCCATTTACCAGCTGAAAGATAAAGCCACTCTATGGTGGGAAGAAGTGAAGAACGTGCGGGGAATAGAGGATCAGGATGTGACATGGGATAAGTTTCAACAGTACTTCAAGGACAAGTACTTGACTGAGCGTTTTTATGATGAGAAGGCTCGAGAATTCCATGACTTGAGGTTAGGACAAATGACCATGGACGAGTTCATCACTAAGTTTACATCATTACTGCGCTATGTACCTTACTTAAGAGACGAGAAGGCCAAAGTCCAAATATTTCTGAGCAGTTTACCTGCTCATATGAAGGAGCGTATCGAATTTGTAAATCCCAAGACAATGGATGAGGCTATTAGAAAGGCGAGGCTGTGTTACCAGCAAGCAAAAACCAAGATGGACCAAGGGAAAGGGTGGCAAGCAAAGAAAGAAAATAAAAACAGTGCTGGTTTTAAAAGAGGCAAAACCAGTAATTTCCGAAGCTCAGCCAGGAATTCAATTAATAAGCAGTTTGGTAGGAACCATCAGAGGATCAAATGGCCTGGGGAAGACAGAACTGTTGAGGCTTCTAGTAAACCTGAGCAACCTCAAAGTCAGAGGGCACCTCTGCAGTGTTGGGGCTGCGGAGCAGTGCACTACTATCGAGATTGCCCAAAGCGGGGTAAAACTGAAGCAGTAACAAATTTACAGGAGGCCTCTATTGTGGGAGATGTTGCCCAAAGCATACCCAGAATTAACGCAGCATTGGAGGACCGGCAAGCTAATTTTCAACCTACCATGATAGAGCTGGAAGGTAAATTATTATCCCAAACTGTTTATGTTTTGATAGACCCAGGAGCAAGTCTAAGTTACATAAGTCCTAAATTAGTAGAAATCTGCAAGTTGCCAAGTCAAAAATTTAAGAAGTCCTGGTTGGTTCAGTTAGCTACATGAGCTAAAAGAAGAGTTAGTGCCAAGATACCAGATTGTGCACTACAAATCAGCGGACAGCAATTAATAGTAGACTTAAATATCCTGCCCTTGGGATCCTATGATGTGTTGCTGGGAATGGATTGGTTGGAAAAGCATTGGACTCTCATAGATTGTAAGGAAAAGAAAGTTTATTACAGAGATCAGGATGGGAATCGCCAAGAAATTCAAGGCATAAGGAAGCCTATACATCTGCGCCCAATTACAGCTTCCCAAATGGGAAAATGCATTAGAAAGGGATGCCGGCTGTATGCCATACAAGTTGGATTACCTGAGACTAAGGATAAAACTGCTCTGCTAGAGAATATACCTGTAATACAGGAATTTAAGGATGTGTTTCCTGAGGAAGTACCAGGATTACCACCTAAAAGAGATGTTGATTTTACAATAGAACTGCTACCAGGAGCTTCACCAGCTTCCCGGACTCCTTACCGAATGAGTGTACCAGAGTTGACTGAACTGAAGATGCAGCTCCAAGAATTACTGGATAAGGGGTATATACGACCCAGTGTGTCCCCTTGGGGGGCACCAGTGCTGTTTGTTAAAAAGAAGGATGGAACCATGCGCATGTGCATGGATTACCGACAGTTAAATAAGTTGACTGTTAAGAACAGGTATCCCCTACCCCGTATTGATGACCTGTTTGACCAAGTAAGGGGAGCTACTGTGTTCTCAAATATTGATTTGCGGTCTGGCTATCACCAGATCAGAATTAAGGATGAAGATATATACAAAAACTGCTTTTCGCATAAGGTATGGCCACTATGAATTCGTGGTATTACCTTTTGGGTTAACTAATGCACCAGCCACTTTCATGAGACTGATGCATGGTATCTTTCACCCTTATTTGGACAATTTTGTGTTGATCTTCATTGATGACATACTGATTTATTCTAAGAATGTGGAAGAACACAAGGAACATTTGCGAATGGTACTGGAGATGCTAAGGAAGCACCAGCTATACGCAAAGTTTAGTAAATGTGACTTTTTCAAAGGAGAAATACAGTATCTTGGACATGTAATATCTGAAAAAGGTATAGCAGTAGACCCGGAGAAAATTAAAACTATTATGGAATGGAAGGTGCCACAGAATGTGGCATATATACGGTCTTTTATGGGTCTCGCTGGCTATTACCGGCGATTTATAAAAGGATTTTCAAATATATCCTTCCCCATTACCTCTTTGCAACGAAAAGGAAAAATTTTTAAATGGACAAAGGAATGTCAAGAGAGTTTTGAAAGATTGAAACAATTTTTGACAACAGCACCTGTGTTAAGCGTAGTAGATCCGAATAAGGAATTCGAGGTTTGTACGGATGCATGTAAGGAAGGTGTTGGGGCTGTGTTATCACAAGAAGGGAAGGTAATTGCATACAAATCCCGCAAGCTGAAAGATCATGAGCAGTGATATTCAAATTATGATTTAGAGCTGACTGCAGTTGTGCACGCTCTCCGGGTATGGAGACATTACTTACTTGGAAAGAGATTTGTATTAAAAACTGATCATAGCAGTCTAACCAGCTACTTTAAGCAAGTTGACTTAAACTCCCGGCAAGCTAGATGGAATGCTTTCTTGAGCGAGTTTGATATTGATCTACAGCACGTAAAAGGAAAGGAGAATAAGGTTGCGGATGCATTAAGTAGAAAACTGCATAACATTTATGATTTATATGTTAATCAAATTGAAACCAGATTCCTAGAACAAATCAGAAAAGAAGCAGACAAGGATCCTGAGTATAAATATTTGTGGCAACAAACACAAGAATCTGGAGAACAAGGTGAACCAGGGGAATATGGGATTAACCAGGACGGGTTGCTGATTTTAAAAAGGAGGATAGTCATTCCAAACAGGATGGAATTAAAAACTATGATACTGGATGAATATCATAGAAGGAATTATGCGGGACATCCGGGATATCAAAAAATGCTGACAGCAATAAGGAAGGACTACTGTTGGCCGGGCATGAGGAAGGATATAGCGAACTATCTAAGCAGATGTTTAGAGTGCCAGCAGGTGAAGGTAGAGCATCGACATCCGGCTGGATTAATGCAGCCTATACCTATTCCCGAATGGAAATGGGAGGTGATCTCATTGGACTTTATCACCGGATTACCAAAATCAAAACGAGGTAATGATTCCATAATGGTAGTTGTGGATTGACTAAGTAAGTCGGCACATTTTATACCTGTCCAATCCACTTATAAGACAGTACAGATAGCAGATTTATTTATGCGTGAAATCTTCAGATTGCATGGCATTCCTAAGACTGTTATCTCGGATAGAGATGTAAAATTTACATCAGCTTTCTGGAAGAATCTGTTTTCAGGATTGGGAACGCAAGTACATTTTAGTACTGCTTACCACCCGCAAACAGACGGTCAAACCGAGCGAGTAAATCAGGTACTGGAGGACATGCTGCGAATGTATGTCATGCAGCAACCAGTTAAATGGGAGGAGTATCTTCACTTGATAGAGTTTGCCTATAACAATGGCTACCAAGAATCATTAAAGATGAGTCCGTTTGAGGCACTATATGGGCGGCAATGTAGAACTCCCATTAATTGGAGCAGTCCCGAGAATAGACTCATGCTGGGACTAGACATGTTAGCAGAAATGGAAGCAGAGGTGAGGAAGATCCGACAGAATTTGAAGGCGGCACAGGACAGGCAGAAAGCAGATAAAAAGAGATCATACCGTGAATATGAGATTGGAGATCATGTATATGTCAGGATTAAACCAAAGAAAAGCACATTGAGATGGGCGTCTTGTGCGAAATTAGCACCCCGGTTCTGTGGCCCTTTCCAAATACTGGAGAGAGTAGGACCGGTAGCGTATCGTTTGGCTCTTCCTAGTCACATTCGGGTGCATAATGTCTTTCATGTATCGTTATTAAAACGATATGTTCATGATCCAAGACACATAATACATTGGCAGAACATACAGGTAGTGGATGAGCATGATTATTAAATGATAATGCGATATTAAAGACTTATTTAATTAACATAGGTTTACTTTGTGCAGGTAGAACCAGACAGGGAATTTCTGGTCGAGCCACATAGTATAATCGACCAGAGGGAAATCATGCTCCGGAAACGAGCCATCGCCCAGGTTAAAGTGCAATGGAAGCACTTTGGACCTGAGGAAGCTACCTGGGAAGACGAAAATTTTGTTCGTGAAGCTTATCCTGAGCTTTTTACGGAACTAGAATAATAACACCGAGGACGGTGTTCTCTTCAAGAGGGGGAAAACTGTAACCACCCTCTTAGCCACTAACAAATGGTTAAGTATTTTTATTAATTATGGATTAATTATGACTGCTGTTATTTTAAATTGGAATATTAGAACAAAACAAATTTTGATATTTAATAAAAGATTTTCTTGTGGAATTTATTTCCTGAGTAAAAGCTGATGGTAAAAGTAAAACAAGATTCTGAGGCAGTTGAACAGAAAAGTAGTTTCCACAGTTACCCAAAGAAACTCTGGGATAATTAAAGGATTCCAAGGAGGGTTAGGGGTTCTGTGGAAAAGGAAGAATCATGTCATTCTAGAAAAGATTTTTTTCAGAATAGATTGTCACTGGAGTTGGAGAATTGGACCGGATTGTCCCGAGTTCTCCTCTAGAATCTACTGCTACTAGAGTTGGAGAAATTGGACCGTTTGTCCAAGTTTCTCCTCCAGAACTCTATGTTCAACAGAAGGCCCAGACTTGAAGCTCGGGGGGAAATTGTGGGACGTAATTGCCCCAGTTCGTGGAAGGGAGGAAAAAGCATACCATCAGAACGTTTGGATTACAGATGAGTAAAAATTGCAGTTAGCATTTCATTCCTGTTTATATTAGGATATTAATGTATATTCTGCTTATTAAGATATTAATGTGGGAAAGGTGGTTTCTGTGTAGCTAAGGCTGTCTGTTCTAGGTAGAAATTTTTTAGTGCAGTACAATAGTAATTTATGGTTAATTTACTCTGAAGAATTAATAATAGAAGAAGCTGGATAAATTTGTTCTGCAAGAATAAAAAAAAACTGTAACAATGTTGAAATACCAGATTTATCGTGCCAGCAGAGTATGGGTGATAACATCAAAGAGAAAGAAAGAGCGGAAATAGATATTTACTTAGATAAGCATCTTAACCATGAAATACAAATGTCCTGAACGAGTTACTGTAGCAGCTAGTTACCATAGAAACAGGAAATTTACTGTTAGAAGGGCTGTTACCCATAACGCTCGGAAAACCAAGCCTCTGGGGAGCCCTCCTCCTATGATAAGCACGGACAATCGGTGGTCCGAACACCAGAGATGTTTTCTTAGTTAACTAAAAAGAACTTTACACAAATATGTGGTGCGGCATAAGTCTTTTTCTTAAACATGATTAACAAACCATGAAACCCTCATGAGCATAGAAAACCAAACCAGAAACAAACAGAAGAGAAACATAATTCCATAAGCCGAGACAAGACAGTCATCCAGAGGGATTCGCAAGTCAAGAAACTGAGAGATTTATAGTATGCATCAACCTTCATAAACTAACTGAAAAGGAAATACGCCTTAACACCATCATCTTCTAAAGCAAACTATAAGTAGAGATTGCCGAACAGAACTCCAAACATTTACAACTTGTTTTCATTAAATAAACGGAAAGCATATAAGCGGAAAAGAACCAGTTCTCGCTCTAAGTGATGAAGATTGTAATACAGTTGAATAAAAGAAGAGAAGAGAGCACGGGTAGCAACCCAGCGTTTCACTGTAACAAAATTTATACATATCATATAACTCAAACAGTCCTTAACTTAGCAAAATGGAACCCTCCTAAACGGCAGAGCCGGTAGGCCCTTATCCGACTCAAACGAGACTTAAGCACCAAATAGCGTTTCATATTTGATAATAAGCCGACGGTGGAATGCAAGGCCGCAGGTTCGAAACCTAGGCAAAACCCCACAACAATAATCATGAACTCAGTCAAGAAGACTAAGAGGAAAGATTAGGGTTCATGCTCACCAGTAGTAGATACCTGTATATAGATGCAGAAGTTAGGTTTCACCCAAGCAGTCGAGACCCAGTGTTTAGTTAGAGTTTTCCTGAAGGAAGTAAGAGCGACGGGATCGATACCTGTCAGCAGATTTAAGCATCGTTAAAAGTAGCATAAAACCCTGAACAATTAAACTAGAAATGTAACTTATACTCATAAGAAAATAACCACGGAAACCAGAACCCGAGGGTCCAGGGTAGAAATTACCTGTGGCAAGTGAAAGAGGCTACAATCCTCGGTAGAACTAAGACCTCGCTTCCAAGTTCAGCAGGGCGCCGCAACGGAGCATGGAAAAAAAAAAGGATTGATAAGTAAAACAAAAACCAACTGACAGGGAATGAAAGAGTGAGTGTCTGCATAACTTATTCAAACAAAATGTTGGAAGTGCCGAAGCGATTACCTGTAGACGGGGCCGCCTGGAGATTACCATTCTTCTGAATGCAAAGGGTGAACAGTCGAAATTATGTGCTAAACCTGGAAATCTAACAGAAACCCTCTCCAGAACCTACGCCGGAGCGCAACAATGAGGTATGGTTACGGTTACGATGCCAAGGTCATTAACAATCCCTAGGATATGATCACCGTAGGATAAAGAGCTGATCAACGGTGTAACGTATGACAAGTGTAAAGCATATACCGTAGTCAAGTGGCCAGATCAACAACCTTATTGAATTCACATTTAACAAACCTTACGAGTTAAGATCTCCGGTACGCGGCACATCCTTGTCTCATAAAAAAATATGTGTCGTGGCCAATTAAAAACAAGTCACAGGTACACTATGATAACCGGAGATAATTAATGGATAAAAATTCAAGTTGGATCATAGTGTCAGTTCAAAGTTCCACGGAAAATCTAGTTAATCCAAAAGAGTTAAAACTGTACTTGGGATGCGAGATATATATATAAAAACCCAATCAAAAGTGCAAGTTCAATTAAATACTGTCATCACATATATAATTGGAGGGTAACCTGTAAGGTAAAAACAAAATTTTTTTTTGTACAGTCAGTTTTAACTGTTTGATTGTTACACACCGCTATTCTGTCAAATGTGCCGACCCCAAAAAGGGCTTCTAGATAATCTAGAAGTTCTTTTTTCAGGTTGTAATTCTAGGAATTCCACCCTGTGCGTATGGTTGGGCCAAAAATTACCAACGCATGGCTCTCCAAAAACCTGTAGAACTCATTGTTTCCTACACACAAAAAAAGAAGAAGAAGAAGAAGATATTATCATTAATTTAAAAATAAAAATCATGATAAATATGTTTTAGATAAAGTACATGAAATAGTTAAAATATTAAAATTTACCTAGGAGTTGTACGTGCTTTATAGGGACACCTTCATCGTTCACCAACAACGTGCTATTAATGGTCCCTGTGGAGCTGACACGTGTAGCTCCAGGAAACGCAGAATGGTAGTTGGCCATATCGCCTTATTCCTTGCCAACACATTCGCCTATATGCACAAACAAGGTGGTGTGTTTTCAAGGTCAAGAATTCTAAAGGGAGTAGAAGCTTCATGTACGAGAGGGTTGGGCTGCTGAATTGCCTCAGTCCCACTACCACCAACACCGGGTTCAGCAAGTGCCAGAAAACGCTACATACAAAAGAACTTTTTGTTAGTTTAATCAATGTAAAAATTAAAAATCAAACTATCACAATTCATCTCATGCAGAACAAAAAAAATATCCTTTTGACTTTTTATTATTACCTGATATGTTTCTAGCTGGCTCATAATTTTTTTTATCCTCTCTTCTGTTTCAGGTGTTTGAGGCGCGTCTATCAAAGTATTAAATTCCAACCTTGCATCTTGTGCCTTTTTTCGCAACAAGAACACTGGAGATAGGGATGAAGAAAGCTCTTCCTCAAAGAGGGAATCATCAGGCGTACCATGGCTAGGTGTCTACATATTTGAAAAAAATTAATATTATTTCAATTATGTAAATAGCTAAAATACTTGAAGATAGAGCAATGTTGGCACTTTACATGTTCTTCCGCTGGCCTCTTTCCGCGATCATCCCATCTCGGGGTTGTTCCTGTACTGCCCTAATCAGTCTGCCACATTGCAATAAAATTATAAATATAAAAACTTGAAAACAATATCTAACTTGAAAACACAAAATGAAAACTGAAATAATTTCTAATAAGACACCGGAAGACAGAGTTAGAGTTTCAAATATGCCTTGCATTGAATTCAGTCCTGGAAACATGTCATTGCACATTAAGGTACCCAAACAAGAGACGAGTTGACAATGAAGATCTTATTGAATATATTGTTGGAGCAACTTATAGTAAACTTGTTGTGAATACCTTGAGGACATTTTTGGAGCAACATTGTTGAAGTTGATGGTATAGCATTGTTGGAGACGATCTTGAAGGGCCTTGAAGTGAAGCTTTTGGAGCAACTATTGAAAAATCCATAGAGCATTTAAGTAAGGCACTTTCTATCTTCCATCACCTTTTTCCTTTCAATATCCTTTAAACGATTTTGTTGATATTTAATGTTTGAAACTATGTTGCGAGGAAATGTGGGTTCGGGGACGGGGACGGGGACGGCATTTTTTGAAATAGGATGCGTGGGTTCGTCTAGGTATTTTTATATTAATATATATTATAATTTATATATCATATATAATACTATATTTTCTAAATTATAATTTATAAATTATAAATTTAATGACACTAATATAGTAATTTGTAAATTACTAATAATTTATAAACTTTAAAGATTTAAACATGCACATCATTCAACATTCACATGTGACATTTGTCATTGAAATTTCAAAATTTCTAGTTCGATAATATCATGATTCATATATGATATCAAGTGCAAATTGGAGCTCAGTTTACATATTAATAACTTATAAGAAATTAGAATCATGATTCAAAATTTCAAAATATGTCCATTGTCATACTAAATTCAAAATTTGCCTCAAGGCATCTCCAAATGGCAAACTGTAAACATGAACTAGGAAATTTTGATATACTAAAATAAAAATAGCTAAAGCCTAATAGTGAGCAATGGCTTCCTCAAGCCATATCATTAGCATCCATGTCATCAGCATCACTTAGATCTTCACTTAGCATGCTCTCCAAGTAGGAATCATTCTCATTTTGAAGCTCTGGCTCATCCATAGCAATTTGAGGATGGATGCTTGTGGTAATTCTACGCTTTCGCTGGGTAAGTTATGAACTTATGATTCATGGATAGGTAGGTATGTTTTAAGGTTTAATTTTTTTTTTTTAAGTTTTAACTTCCCCCTTTATAATTGACTATAGCCTATGGGGTTGGATAGGCTCCCTTGCCCTCCCTTGGGCAATTTAAGTATAAGAGAACATCACAATTGGAATACTGTTCACTTCCACTGTTGTTTTGTATAATATTTCATAGTAGTCCCAAGGAAGAAAATTCTCAGAATTAAGATCCAGGAAACCTCTGGTTAAGAGATTAAATTTCTGTTACATTTAAAGTCAAAACCAACAAAAATTTCTTCACCAGTAACTACTCTGTCTAAGCCATGCCTAGTATGATAGATATGCTATTTGTCTAGTTTCGCATCATATTCATAGTAGCTACAACACCTTTGGTGTGAAAAAATAATCCCTCTTGGAAATTAGGCTGTGTATGTGTTTGGGGACTTTCCCTTTGAAATTACCCAAAAATACCCTGGCAATTTTATCTTCAGGATGCATGTCTGACCCTATTGTTCAATATTTTGATTGATAGTAGTAAACATAGAGAGTTAGGGGGCTCTTGACTTGGTTTGGTTGGGCCATTAGATCCCTAACATCTACGAGGGAGAACCCCCCTTGAGTTGGAGGAGAGCTAGCCTGAAGTGAAAAGAGGTTGGTGAGGTGACAATGGGGCTATTGAATTACACATGGTATCACACTTTAGCTTTAGGACTTTATCTTAAGAAGTGCGAGATTTTGCTATATCAATTCTCAAATTGTTTACAACACTATTGTTAAGAACTAATAAGAAGTGATGTTGAGGGGTTTTTGGGTATAAGAAACAATACCATTTAAAAACTAGGGTTCTCATTCCTTGGCATTCCTTCACCTGGGCCTAGGGGCACACTAGAATAATTTCACACTAAACCATGCAAACTTAAAAGTAACTTAACAGATCCATAAAGTAATAATAATCATAATTCCTAATTTCCTATTGTACGATATGATGCAAATTATTCAAAAATGAAGCAATGAAGGCATGCAATGTCTGAATTTCAAGATTGATGAACCAATACAAGAAGTTAGAAACTACAACTTTGATTCAATACTTTGTGTCCTAACTCTAGGAAGGAATCTAGTTTGTAGTACAAAACATGCATCGTGTATTATCAATTCTTAATTGACAACAACTAAAGGACATCTACCTCATCAATTCCTTCCCATTTTGTGTTTTTATGTTATATTCCTTAAAAATGTGTCAAATTTATCTCAAAGTAAGCAACCACTGAATAAAATAAAAAATAGTTGAGATATGATTGAGAAATGGTCATTTATTTCTTGAAAGGATCTTCACGATTTCTTTGGTTGTTTTTCATCTCAAGAAACAAGAAATGACCTAAGAAACTATCGCGATGTAATATAAGAAACAACACGGTGCAATGGCCATTTTCAAAGCCAAATGATGTCCATTGAGGACATGGCCTTTATTTGGTTCCTGTTTCATAGGAGTTTCGTGTAGAAATGGAACTTTGTTGTACCATTTCCAGTAGTAAAAAGGGAAAACCTTCTTTTTCCATGGGAAATAATTTACCTTTCCTTTTTCAAGATAATCTAAATCACAAAAAATATGAACTATACCGCACACATTCTTGGATAATGTGAAAGTGGAAAAGGAATACCCTACACAAGTGATGCACACATGTACATTTGAACACTAATAGATTTTTGTAGTTGAAATTCAATGCTTGTTTTCATTTAAATGTAGGGTTTTTAAAGCAGGGAGAAATAATGGCTGCCAAATTAATAAGCGTTTCTTTGGGAAAATTTTAAATATTGTATTGGGTGATGAAGATAATAGAGGGTATTGAAGCTTGATTCTTGACATCTAGAGAGAACCCTACAGCCTAACACAATCCAATGGAATTGACCAAAAAAACCCAAATAGAGTCAACCCTACTATAGGAGGAAGGGCCTGCAGTAAGAACTTACCATTTTGCAAGAGCTGAGGGCGAATGCTGTTTTGCAAGAGCTGAGGGCGAATGCTATTCTGCAAGAGCTGAGGGCGAACGCTGAGGGCGAATGCAAGGCGAATGTTGTTCTGCAAGAGCTCAGGGAAAATTCTGTTCTGCAAGAGCTCAGGGCGAATGCTATTCTGCAAGAGCTGAGGGCAAATGCTGAGGGCGAATGCTGAGGAAAAATGCTATTATGTAAGAGCTGAGGGCGAATGCTGAGGGCGAATGTTGTTCTGCAAGAGCGGAGGGCGAATGCGCGCGTGATATCAGACGTTATTGTAGCTATTGCGACGGATATAAGTTTCGTATTTTTAATAAAATCATTTTTATGTAGCGCGCATGTAAGTTTCGTATTTTTATGTAGTGCGCATATAAGTGTCGTTATATCGACGGCAGAAAAAGCGTCACTATTGCGACGGATGCCTCCAAATGTCGCAATTGCGACACTTAGACGTTGTGTCGCACTTGCGACGTTTGGAGGCAGCCGTCGCAATAGCGACGCTTTGGGGCATAGTGTCGCAATTGCGACGTCTTCCTCCAAACGTCGCAATTGCGACACTTTGTCTAAGTGTCGGTATTGCGGCACTTTTCTGTAAACGTCGGTATAGCGACGGTTTTGAGCGGGATTGAAAAAATTTGGGGAAATTTCCGACATTTGGTCAAAAGCGTCGGAACCAAGTGTCGGAATTTCCCCCAAATGTACTAGTGATTATTGTGCAGATGCATGTAACCACAGTGTTTTGGGTTATACATTTTTGGAGTGATTCTCTGTATTTTGATCCATGGAGATTTTACTCTGGACCATATGCTATATGCATGTTTATGTAACATCTTTTTATCTAATAGAAAGTTGTTGCTTTTTTCTTCTTAAAAAAAAGAGGAGGATCGTAACTCTTCTATGCGAAAAATGATTTAGGGTAACTCTTAAGTTTTGTAATTATAAATTATAAATTTGAATTTGAATAAAATAATATAAATAATATGGTTTTTTTTTTTAATATATATGTTTTAATTTTTTTTTAGTTTTTTAATTAATTATAAAATTTATTAATGTAAAGGTTTGTTTTTTAGGTGTAATGTTATTTATAGGGTTTATAATAAAAATATTTAGGGTGTAATATTAATCATAGGGATTAATATTAATTTTTTGGGTTTATAATATTTAGTTTACAATTTAATTATAATATTAATCATTTGCGTTTAATATTATTCCATTGGGTTTATAATACATTGGGATTTTAGAATTGATCCCCTAGGTTTATAATATCAATGTCTTTAGTTTATCAATCTAAAAGTTCATATTAATAGGGTGTAATATTATTAGTCCATATAGGGTTTAGTATTAATATTTTGGGTTTATAATATTTATCTTAGAGTTTATATAGCTTGGACTTATAATATTAATCATTTGCTTTTAATTTTATTTCCTTGGGATTATAATACCTTGGAATTTTAGAATTGATCACCTAAGTTTATAATATCAATTTCTTGGGTTTATCCATCTAAAGATTCATATTAGTAGAGTATAATATTATTAATCCTTGGATTTCTTGTATAATTTTGTATTTAATAAATAAAAATTGAAAAAAAATATATTTTTATTTATTAAATAAAAATGATTTAATTAATAATGAATGAAATAAAAAATGAATAAATTAATTATTATAAATATTTTTAAATTAATAATGTTATTAAATTAAATTTATCAATATATTAATAAATATTAATATTAATAATAGTAGTAATATTATAATATTTATGTTAATAATAATAAAATGTGATTGATATATTATTTTTTCTTAAATTAATATATTTACTAATATCAACTCATTTATTGATGATGATGGTGGTGGTGGTGGTGGTTAACGTCTACTGAGACCAATCTTTGGTCTATCGGACCTAAAGAAACGAATTATTTAGTTTGATTTAAGATTTTATTCCTATGCTCAAAAAGATTGGAGAGAAGCCTCCTAAGCTCACTATAATTTTGACATCTTAAAAGGCTAGGAAGGTCAGTATTGTAACAAAGATTATGAAATTGAGATCTAATGTGGTTGTACGCGGGGCACTCTAAGAGGAAGTGATTTTCATCCTCGATGTTCATATTCTCACAGAGATGGCAGATCCTTTCCATCCATGGTGTTTTAGGAACTGTCCAACGACATGTTTCACTATGGAGCTCATGAGAGTTCATTCTAATCTTGGCTATATTAATTTTCTTCTTTGAGCTAGTTAAAACAGAGAGATACTTTTGATCTTCTAGGGTGGGTTTGATGACCTCCTTATAATATCTTAATTTTCTTTTAGCCGCTAGATCTTTCTCACACCACATTTTTTCTTTGAACTTAGAAGTAACAATTTTTTTGATGTTATTAATGTTTTGCAATGCATCATTCTCGTCGATCTCCCAATGGTTTAACCAGACCCTGGTGTCTTTATATCAAATACGTTTGAGCCGTAGGTGGTTTTGGCTGGAATTTAAAGCTAGCTTAGGAATTCTATGGTCTCTTATGCTATTGAGTTTGTGCTTGTACAACAAAAGCCTAGTCATAGCTAGGCTCTCGATAGGGGAAAGACCCACTTCTATAAGGAGAATAGGATAGAGTGTATTGCTTTTAATTTTGAGGTTATACGTTATAAAACGCTTCTGGATTTGCTCAATATTTCTCCAGGATTCTCTAGAGATGCTGCAACCCCAAACCTCACATCCATATAAGATAACAGGAGTGACTAAAATTTCAAAGAGGAACTTCTTTCTATCCCACATTACGAGGTTTGTCGTTTTACAATTATTTTCAAGACAAAAATAAGCTTTCCATCCCCCATTAATCCTTTTCTCAATGCTATAGTTCCAGTTGAGTTTATGATGAATATCAATTCCTAGGTACTTGTAAGAAGACACTTCCTCCAATTTAATATTGTCATACATAAAATTAGCGTAAGTGTCCTTCTTGGATTTGATAATCATAACTTTTTTTTTGTCAGTGTTAACAGTCATACCTGTGGTAGAGCAGAAATCCTTAAGAAGTCTAAGTTGCTTATCAAGATCAGTTGGGCACCTTGCGAGAAGAATAATATCGTCAGCATAGAGAAGAAGGATGATGATAATCCCGGCTAAGATTGTGCCAGCACAACCTACTTCCTCTAAACAACCTTCTAGCTTGTTGATGTAAATGTCAAAAAGGGTAGGGGAGAGGGGGAAACCTTGTTTAACTCCGATATTACACTTAATATCTTTCGACCACCCCTCATTGCTCTTTAACTTGGAAATTACATTATCGTATAAACTTATAGCGGTCGTTGTTAGCTCGAAAGGAACATTTAGCTCTTCTAATCTATTCCATAGGTTGTTTCTAAGGACCTGTTGAAACCTAGAAAATATCTGCTTCAAACATTGGGGAAAACCACCCGGTCGGGACCTTAGGACAGCTCCTTTTCCGTTTGGTATGGTGGCTCCGACTAGATTTAAAGGACCAGTTTCCTTATAACTAAATGGGTTGGTGATGGGTTGATTTGGATGAGTGGAAATGGGACTAAATTGACTGAAATAAAACTATCTAATTAAACTAAATGCTAATAAAGAAATTCTAACACTAACCCGGGTAATTATATGTGAATACAACTTAAGATTGTTCCAATTTAACAATAACCATGAAAATGTATTATTATTTAAATTGAAATGTGCAGAAACAAATAAAGATAACTGTGTTTAAGAAATTAAACAGAGTTATATTAGCATATTGCATTCATCATTGTATACCATTTATATATGCTTATGAAAGATGACATTTCAATTATACTCAGAAATGATATATAAAAGGAAATGTTATGAAAACCAAATATATAAATGATAGCAAATTCTTCAAGCGAATATCATATAACAAAGGAAATCAACAGTGAACAGATAGAAATACCTCATTCATCTTGAAGACTTTCAAATGAAATGTGATACTCTAATCCAGTAACTCCGATGTAAAATTAAATCCAAAGGTACAGAAATGCAACACTTCAAAGATAATTTTAGCACAAAATCACCAGATGTGATCCTTTATAAAATATAAGAGGGAATGGAGTACAGAAATGTAAGCTCCAAGTCCAAAAAATATTACAACTCCGGATCCCTTCTCTAAATGCATGAGAGGGATTTAAATAAGAAATTACATAAAAACAGAATCCTACTACTACTGCTACAATCTATCAAATTAAAAACAGAAATACTATCTTAAAATGAAACTGATTCATTGCTTTTCTTTCTCGCTTGATGTAGTCAAGTTGCAAATTTTCAGCATATCTTGGAGCCTCGGTGGATGACTCATCTCGGAATGTAACTGTCCAGCGTATGTGGCATCGGAAAATTCTGGAATTAAACAATCAACAGCATTTGAAAGGAATTTAATAGCCATTTGTTGATTGTATGGATTAATTAAATAAGTCCACATATTGTCCCAAGATATTGCTTGAAGTTTGTTGATCTGTTGACTTTTATTCATCATTTCTTCTTTCCATCTGCAATCGGTTTCTTTGACCTTAGGCAAACTGCCTGGAACACAATCTGAAATGAGATTAATTGAATACAAGCTGTCGTTGATAAATTGCGTTATATTACTCATAATGCCTCTAGCTCTTGATATTGCTCTCTCGACTTTCATTAACTGATGTTCCCATTCTGTAAACAAGATTTCTTTATGTCTTTCTTCTATCCTAGGAAGATTAGCTTCTCTTCCTTTTTCTGTATCTTGCCAAGTAAGAAATTCAGAAATATTTTCATCAGCATCATCAATTTCTTGCCTGAGAGTAATAATGTTCTGGATCAAGGATGATGTGATATCACAAAATGGTTATGCTTGTGATAATTTTGCACAAAATTCATTCAATTGCTGAGACAGCAGTTTATTAACTTCAAGAGCTTCCGATTTGAATTCACTTAATTTAAGGAAATCTTTGAACCTATCTAAAGTTGCTTGAAATTCTTTTTCTTGTACGATCTTCGTATTCTACTCATTTTGCAACAAATCTTGTAACTTGGAAATTTCTTGATTCAATTGTTGTTGTTTGCCTAAGACCTGCTCATCAACTTTCTTCTTTTCTATGGCAAGTTGTTCTTCTAACTCTTTAGACCTGAGCTCTTGATCTTGTAATTGTTGTTCCAATTGAGCAATCTTTTGTTGATTTTCATTAGCTTGTTCTTCAAGTAAAGCTATATGGAGATCTTTTTGAGTCATTAACTGAGAAACTTCTGCAGCTTTATCTATTGTTGCAGCACTATATGCTCCTGCATATTGGGACAACTTAGTGAGATCCTCAGATGGATTCACTTCAGTATTCTTGTAAACAATATTCATGAACTCCTCCTGTGGAGTGGAAAACATGTAATGATCCATATTCCTTCTTTTTCTCTGTTTTCTAACAACAGCCTTATGTTTAGGGCTGTAGAATACATCCAAAGGAGGGATCTCCTCAATCTTCAATATAATCTGCCCTGTAGGATGTTCAGGAATGATTTCGACGTCCTGATCTTCTTGCTCTTTATCTTTACCCTGCAGCCCTAATTGCTGAGCGAATTGATCATATTGTTTCAACAATTGAGAGGAAACATTAAGATCAACAGAGTCTATAATTTTCTCAATATTTTCTTTTGCTTCCAATTGTGTATCTGTTTTCTCTGTATTTGTTCCCTGCTCAATGGTTTTGCTATCTGGTCCTCCTTTTTTATTATGCACATTAGTATCAGTACTTGTGCATTTTTTCTTTGTTTCAGCTGTGGACTGTTGATCAGTATTTATATCGGATTTGCCATCAGTATTCCCCTTTTCAGTATGAACAGTGGGCTGGTTAAAAGCCGATTGTGTAATGACTTTACCAGCAGATGTTTCTCCTGGTGTTTTTCCATATGTTCCCTCTGTTTCTGACCCTTGTATAGGAATTCTCAGTTGGTCTAGAGGAACTTTCAACAATCTTTGACTTCTAAATAACATAAATTTATTCATGTCTTCCTTCTGGAATTTGGACTTGGCCAAATCAAAAACTTGAGGAAAATCATTCAATGAAACAAACAAATCATCAAACTCATCTGGTTCATGCTCAAATCGAGCAATCGAAACTGAAGCAGTAACATTAAAAGCTATCTGTTGTGGATCATACTGTCTCCCCAGAATGGTCGCAAATTTAAAACCCTTTATTTTGGCGACTTCCTTTTCTGCATGTTTGAAGTCATTCAAAGTAAAATGACCACAATTGAATGGGAATGGAGGCCACATTCTCTTCTTACTATTGTTTAGAGCTCTGGATATTCCTTCAACTGTTAATTGATAGGAAATTTCCTGGGCGAGAAGTTTGTCTGGAACAATAAGAGGAAGAACATGGGGTTCCACAATACTCCCAAAAATCCTGATGTATGTAAATTTCTTCTCTCCAAACCAATCTCCTATTGAGGATAAGTCGGCTTTAGCTTTATCAGAGAATCTAGGAGGGAAGCGATTGAAAATGGTTTGAAAAACAGGGATAAGGAAACCATGGCATATTCTATACACATTATCTTGGAAATGAACTTTCCAAAGAAGTTTATGATATATATGAATTGGGGTAGGGTATTTGGGAGTCCATTTCCATCCTAACAAGGGAAAATCGGAATTAAAACAAAGAGCGTCTAGAATATAGGCACAAAAGAAAAAAGGAGTGGAATTTCCAGCGGTTTTATCTTGTCTGTACTCAAGTATTCTATTAGCCATTCTATTAGAAAGAATAACAGCCCAGTCCATAATGTCAGAATTGACAGCAGCTAAGATTAATGGGACCATTTGTATAGAAAACCTAGCGGAATTGTCATTACGAAATAATCTACACATCATGGCAGCGGCATAGCAATACAGAGGTAAGAGGGAATCTATAGAATACATACCGGATGCTTCATTTCTGTGCTTCTTAGGATTTTTCTTCCAATCTTTGATAGGATCAGATTGAACTTTATTATTATCAGCAAACTCTTTGATAAATTCTTTGTTATACACCTTCTGCGGATCAGGAAGATGATACATTGCCTTAATGTCTTCTGCTTTAAACGACCCAAAAGATACTCCAGAAGCTGAAACAAACATTCTGTCCTTTATTTTCACACTATCGATGACCCATCGAATCACATCATAATAAGGCATGATGCTTGCTCTGGCTGCAATTTGATGTAGAAATGAATTTGCAAGTGATTTTTCAGTAATCTCAGAGTCAGAATATGAGCTATTTTCATCTGGAACTGATGCCTTTTCTACTGTGACTTTAGGGTTTTCTTTCTCCAATAGATTATAAACTCCTTCCCACGTCATTCTTCCGAGCCCTTGGCATGATGTATTTGTAACTAATCTCAGTTTTGTTGGATTTTCTTTTGAGACTGTAGGAGTCTCAAAAAACTTAACAGGAACAACAGTCTTGGTTCTCCTCGCCTCTTCAACATTTATGTGTTTGATATTACTTCCCTTTGTCTGTGAATGAAAGGGTTTGGTGTTCCTTGATTCTGCAAGACAATAAACTTTCAGTCGTGACAAACAAGCAACTTGAAAGGAACGATTATGAACTCATGATTCATTATTTATTGGTCTCGTATAACACGTAAATGTTCTCTTTGGGTCACACTCATGTATTTAAAACTGAATCATAAACCATTATTCATTTGATTTGCTATTGAGTACCAACATACAATTGGAGATTTTGACGCTTGTGAAATATTATAATATTTACCTATCTTGAATTCTTCGAATGTAATAAATGTCATGTATCGATCGCATCGAAATTTTTCAAATGGTACATAAATATCATAATACAGATTTCTCCGATTGCCGATTGCGATTGCAAACTTTTCTGATTTCCGATTCGATGGTTATAGATCGCAATCGGGGAGTTTCAATCGAAAAGAATTGTTAATGGCTTTCTCCAATTTTTTATGGTGGGGTCTACCATATAAAGGTTTTTCTCATTTAAACGAACGAATGTTTTTTTTCCTTTTGAAAAGTGTTTTTTATAATAACGCGCGTCACATCGGAGAATTTTAAATTGTCCGCAAAGAATTCATTAAAAAGTGTTCCGATCATGCGATTGCGATTAGGCACATCACATCGGAGGTATGTAAAATGAATAATTTAAACCCTTTTCCATTGAACTAATCGCATCGGAGAATTTGGGCTTTTATGTTAAATTTTCCTCTAAGGATTTCTCCGATCTTCGATTGTGATTATTATTCATGAGACTTTTTACACTTGACTTGTTTTTTATGATAAGGTCTTTTATATTTGATTGGGTCGGAAATTTTGAATGTTGTATTTTGTTTGTAAACAGACAAAGATGAGCTTTTTCAAAACAATGAATATTTATTTCTAATTCTTTTATTTCTATAAAAAGAAAAAGGGACCCTATTTCTAAATAAATTTTATTCTAAAATTAAGAAAAAGGGAGGGTTGTTGTATAGTACAACAATTGGCGATTCACTGAAAGAACCAGTTATCTCTGAAAAAAATAAAACGAATACTATATTTTTAGTAAGTAAATATTTTTGAAGATAATGAAAACTATCCTAGGATAATAAAAAATAAGATCTAACTTATGAAAAAGAATAAAAATTATTTACAATTTCTTTCTATTTTCTTGAGAATAAAAACATTTTTGGGTTATCTCAAGCTTTGATTGGTATTAATAATGAAGTAAGTGGATTTCTCCAAGTTTGGTTTTATAATATACTCTATTGTCATAGGTATTGCTTCTGCTGCTCGCAAACGTTCATAGTTTCGACAGGGTTACCTTTTAACCATTAACTATTCATTGTCCCATCCAACTAAGATTATGACTTTTTAAAAGATAAATTCATAAGACATATTATCTCATGTTTTTTTGTCTTTTATTTATTTTTTATTTTTAAGAGTCATTGTTCTGGTTTGGTATTCAGTTAATAACAATGTCATTCACTAGTTGTAATTAAACTGAACAAGCTGGCTCGTGATGAGACCCCTTGTCTTATATTTATAAGCCATTACCCTGTTTTGATGTGCAATATTGGTAATGTCAGTTTCACTACTTCTTATGAATATGGTAAATCGGCTCATGATGAGACCTCTTATCTCTTAAAAATTTTTACATAATTTCTTAGAATTACATTCTAAAAAATCACAACCTAAATGGATGGGGTGAAATAGTTTTATCCTTAAGAATCAATGGATGACAATTTTCAGAGTTTTTTGAGTACCAAGACTTGAATAATCTTTACTTTTATAGATAACCTTTCTCTGCTTAGTAAACTTATAATGATTTACATTTCCCTCAAGTTTTCAAAAGATCATGCAAATAATTGGTATAATCTTTCAAAGTTTAACATCTTATTTAAAACTATCAAAAGACTATGATCATTTCTTTAAAAATTCTTATTTACATAAAATAAATATTTATAATATTCTTCCTAAGAATTTTTCTAACAAGTAAACAGTCAATTAGAGACTCATTAACAACCTTTATTTGCAAAAACAATTAAAAACTTTGCAGAAAGGAATATGTACAGTTTAAGAAGGGGTTACCTCCTTATGAAAATAATTTCTTCAAGATAAGCCCATTTACAGGAAGAGATTCTCTCTTACTTGTTAGATCTTGGAGCATGAATGTATTTGAGCCTATCTTTTCAATGATCTGAAATGGTCCAAGCCACATTTTCTGAAATTTGGTATGCTTACCTTTTTCTTCATGTGCCTTATCCCATTTTAGAACAAGATCACCAATTGACAAAATTTTTGAGCCGGTAGAACTTGCATCAAAAGAAGATTTTATAAGCTGCTGATGTTTTTCATGAACAATTTTAGCTTTATCTCTTTCTTCTTCTAGTTTAAGGATTTGATCATACCTCAATTGAATGGATGATGAAGGATTTTCTTCAATAAATTGCACTAGGGCTAATGATGGAAGAGTTAAATTCGATGGTATCACAGCTTCTTTTCCATAAACTAAATTAAAAGGTGAAGTTCCTATTGAAGCTTTTTCAGTAATACGATCAGCCCATAATGCAAAGATTAAAGATTTATGCCAATTCTTTTGATTTTGATCAATAGTCCTTTTAATGATTTTGATGAGATTTTTGTTAGTGGATTCAGCCAAACCATTACCTTGTGGGTAATAATTTGCTGAATATTTCAGTTTAAAACCTCTTTTGACTGCAAATTCTATTAAACTATTTCCGGAAAAATAAGATACATTATCAAAGACAAGAGCTTGAGGTACACCAAACCTGGTTATGATGAATTGATCTATGAAATCAATAATTGCATCAGAATTGGCTACCTTCAAAGGGATTGCTTCTACCCATTTCGTAAAGTAATCAGTTGCAGTAAGGATGTACTTGTGCTGTTTGGAAGAATGAGGTACTATCTCACCAATAATTTCAAGCCCCCATTGTTCAAATGGTTGCTCAATACTCACTGGTTGCAAAGGAAAAGCTGGTTTCCTTTGTCTCCCACTTGCAGTTTGGCAAATTCTGCACTTCCTTACGTAGTCATGTGTATCTTTAAAAAGGGTAGGCTAGTAATAACCGGCACGAATTATTTTGTGAGCTGTGGTATCACCTCCAAAATGACCTCCTGCTGGTCCATTATGCAATTCCTGCAAAACCTTTTTAGCTTCAGTCTTTTCAAGACATCTTAATAAGATTGAATCATAATTTTTCCTGAATAACACATTATCAATGATCTCATATTTAATAGCCTTTAACCTTAAAGCACGTTTTCTCTTATAGCTGAGATTAGAAAGAGCATACCCATTTTTCAAGTAATAGATGAGATCAGCATACTGAGATTCATAATCTATAACACTTATCTGACTTACTTGAATATCTTGATTTGAATCTTGATTTTCTGGTATGTTATGAGCTCCTGCCAATAGTCTGCAAAAACCTTCTCCTCTAGAAATCTTAGCTGGTTTAATATCATCATATTCTTGAAAATTTGTTACCCAGTTAGCTCGTTTTTCTCCTACTTCTCTCTGAATTAATAATTGCCTTACTGCAGAGAATGGGACAATGATTTTTGTATGAGTTTTCAAGAGAAAAGGTCTGAAATGCTTGATTGATTTAAACACGGCAAAGGCTTGTTTTTCAACATCGGAATAATTCAGCTCAGCTCCTTGCAGATTTGAGCTAAAGAAAGAAATTGGTGCTTCAATTTTCTGACCATTGAGCTGTGTTAAAACGGCTGCATAGGATGTCTCGGTGGCTAACGTATACAAAATAAAATCTTTAGAAAAATCCGGGGTATTCAATGCTGGTGCATTAATGATCGCTTGTTTGATCGCCTTAAAGGCTTCTTTCTCTTCATGCCCCCATTTGAATACTGAATTCTTCTTGATCATATTTTTCATAGGTAAAACAATTAAAGAAAAATCAGGAATGAATCTTTTTACAAAATTGATCTGTCCAAGAAATGATTGCATAGATTTTTTATTATGAGGTAAAGAAATATCAGAAATTTCTTTTACTCTATTTGGATCAATGTATATACCATCTTTTGTCACAAAAAATCCTAAGAGTTTTCCTTCATCCAAAGCAAAGAAAGATTTCTTTGGATTTAAGGAAATACCAAACCTTCTACATCTTTCAAATATTTGCTTTAAATCATGTAGATGATTGGTTCTCTTTTTTGAAAATACTGTTATGTCATCAAGATAAACAACAACTGACTTATTGATTAGACCTTTAAATGCTATGTCCATGGCTCTTTGGAAAGTTGCTCCTGCATTTATTAAACCAAAAGGCATTTTTTGATAAGCATAAGTTCCCCATTTTGTTCTGAAAGTTGTTTTCAATCTGTCATCTGGATGAGCTAAGACTTGATTATAGCCTGAAAATCCATCAAGAAAGGACATAAGTTCAGAACCAGCTACCTTTTGAAGTATCTATTCCATGGTTGGCAATGGAAAATTGTCTTTTAAACATCCCTTGTTTAAATTTCTGAAATCGATACAGATTCTTATATCACCATTCTTCTTCCTTACAGGTACCATATTGGAAACCCAATTGGAGTGCCTGACAGGAAAAATGATTTTGGCTTTTAAAAGTTTATTAAGTTCTGATTTGATTTGTCCTTCGAGATTTGGATGAACCTTCCTTAGCTTTTGTTGAACAGGTTTAATATCATGAAGCATTGGAATTGTGTGTTGAATAACCGAAGTACTATACGTTTTTAAATCATCATAATTCCAAGAAAAAACGTTTTTATATTTGTTCAAGAGTTTAATGAAAGCATTCCTTTCCTCTGGTGTTAAATTGAGTCCTAAATTAACATTTTGAGGTTTGGAATCAGAACCAAGATTTACTAATTCAAACTTTAAAGTGGAACTTTGAAGTTTGGCATTAGTGACTTTCTTGAATCTGTCTTTAATATCATATAAGTCCTCCAATTTAACAACAGATTTCGGAATGGGATTTTCATTACCTTTTGAAGCAATTTGTAAATCATGATCATTTTCATCAATAATTTTCTCATCATATGATTTCTCTGAAGTCATGAAATTTAAAATATCTTGATCATGATAGAAAACTCTCCAATTCGTGACGTTATCAGGGACAGATGGGCGAAAAATCAATTCTACGGAAAACCTATCAGGATTACAATCTTCAGCAGGAAGGAGTTTAGATGCAACATTAGCTAACAAGTCAGCTGATGTATTTTGATTCCTAGAAATGGGAGAAATATTGAATGCTAAAAAATGAGTGGTAAGATCTTGTACTAGGTTTTGATACTGTTTAAGATGTCCTGAAAGGCAATGAATAGTATTCCTAACTTGTTTTATGACAATTTCGGAATCACCAAAGACTTTCAAGTATTTAACATCTAACCCTATAACTTTATAAAGTCCTTGAACCAAGGCTTCATATTCTGCGGTATTGTTAGTACACTCAAATTCTAGCCTACATGACAGCATGGTTTTCTTTCCATTTGGATCAATTAAAATGCATCCTGCTCCAGCTCCATCACTAGACTTTGATCCATCAAAATATAACGACCAAAATAAAGATTTATCTATTGGCTTATCGGAAATATTTACAATTCTAGAAGGATCAAATTGTGAAAAAATTTCTATTTGAGAAACAAAAGTATTTACAGAAAAGGGTGATTGGGGTGCTTCGAAGTTTCCAAGAAATGATTCAGCAGAATAACCTCCAAGAATATTGTTGTTGAATGCCATAGGTTCATTAGGTTGTTCAAATTCAGTGACAGTGTGGGTCATATGTTTTTCTCGTTCAACTTTGATTTGATTTGGTTTCCCTTTGTAGGGAAGCCACATATGTGAATAATCAATTGAGATATAACCATTAAGTTTTGCAGACCAGTCCCTGCTGAAGATTAATCCATAGAATTCAGGAATATCAGCAATCAAAATATCAATTCTTTGGACAATTCTAGGATCAGAAGTTACTCTGATAGTAACTGAATTGATTTCTCCTACAACTTGAACTTTAGAGCGATCTAATTGAACGATATGAACTGCCGATTTCTGTGGTTCGATATTCAATTTGGCACAAACAGAAGTAGGCATTATATTAGAGGAAGCTCCAGAATCAATCAAACAATTATGCAGATTCTTATTGTACATTTCATAAGTCAGAAGAAAAGGAGGAGTTTGAGAATTTGACTTTTGTCCAATGAGCACGGTATCAGTAGCATCTACCTTATCTGGTGGCTTACCAGCTCCTCTAGCTGCTTTTGCAACTACACCACTTGGTAAAGGAGCAATTGGTGTAGTGTTTAATTCTTTCAATAGCAACTTCTGCTGGTGTTTTAGTTTGCTGAGTTCATGTAAGGAAATGTTGGCTTTAATTTTTTTCATGTCTTCGACAATGTTGTATTCCATAAGGTCTGACACCACTAAAGTCTTTGTTGTTGATGTAGGAGGATTAGAAGAGGATGGTTGATTTTGGGTAGGTAATGGAGAAGTTTTATTTACAGGGGATTTGTCTTTGGTACTTGGAGTTGTAATTTTCTTTTTAGGAACTGTTTGTATAGGCTCTGCTGTAGATTTACTCCTAGTACTTACAGGCATAGCTTCTTGTTCTACCTCACTATCAGAATTGGGGAGAATAAAATCCCACATTCCATGCAATTCAGCTATTTCTTCATTCTCATCTTCCTCATCTGATACTAAAGATGTATCTTCTTCTTCTTCCTCTTCTTCTGATTCTGCATTAGAGATTGCATTAGGAGGTTTATATTCAACTTGGTTTCTTCTGAAATTTCGGAATGGTTTTTTGGTAGAAGTTTCAGCTACTTGTTTTTTAATTTCAACCATTTCATTTGACATGGTTTTAAGGACTTTCTGTAAACCTTCCATGTCGTATGGGTCTCTGGCCTTTTTCTTTGAATCATCTTTGAAGCTGAATTTCTTTGATTTCCTTTTCTCAATAGCATTTTTCTTTTCTAGAGAAATAATTCGTTTTTCTACTGCAATAGCCTCTTTCATATTCTCGGCTAATGTAGGTTTTGTAGCTCTATCTACAAAAAATGCTATGTTTGAGGGTAAGGTAGTTATGTACCATTCACTTCTGACTTGTTCACTAGGCCTTGAATCTGTGTGAATTTTGTTCAAAAGTTTGTTAAATCTAGCGTTGAATTCTTTAATGGGTTCCTTGGGTTCTGCTTTCAAATTTGAGAGATCGTTGATTAAAGTAGCTATTGATTTGTCATCTCCAAATTTGGTTAAAAAATGATCTGCAAAAATGGCCCAACTTGTTATGGATCCCGAAGGTAATGAAAAGTACCATGATCCTGCTGCTCCTTGAAGAGTATATGGGAATAGTCTGACTACAACATCTTCATGTGTGACTCCATTCAAATTTATAGCCAGCATAAAGTTATTGATATGTTCTTCAGCTTGAATGTTAAGATCTGGACTAAATTTTGGAAGCCATTTTCCAGGATTGTCTGGTAAATCATGTAAAGGTGCAACCATGTTGACTGCCCCTGGAGTAGCCCATGGTCTAGCCATTATTGGAACAACTATTGGAGGAGTAGTAGAAACTGGTGGTGTTTGAATAGAAGTTGTTGGAATAGATGATGTTGAGATTGATGATGATTGAGGAGATGATGTGGAAACAACTATACTTTGTTGAGTTGGAATTTCGGAAACAGGTAATTGAATATTAGATGTTGAACTTATATCACTTACTGATTCCGATTGAATTCTTTTTGTTTTGCCCTTACTAGGTAAAGAAAATTATTTCGGAAGAATACCAAGTTTTTCACTTTGCAGCCTAGTAAGAGGTTTTGAAGGAACAAATTTTGAGCTTACACTACCTTCAGATATTTCAGACTCTTCAAAAGATAATGAGAATCCTTTCAATTTATGAATTAGATCTTGAACTTCAGGAGACTCGGGAGTTTGACTGTCTGATTGTTTTGAGATTTTGGTAGTGGGTGTCTGAATATTTTTCTCAATTTCTTCTCTAGGATTTTGAATTTCAGAAGAAATTGAAGAAGTTGATGAGGGTGTTTTGCTCTCAGAATGGCCTGTGGATAAAGATTTACTTGCCATTCATAGCTCAGGCCCTCCTTCTAGCGCCAAAAATGTTGAAGCCTAGAAAATCTCTGCTTCAAACATTGGGGAAAACCACCCGGTCGGACCCTTAGGACAGCTCCTTTTCCGTTTGGTATGGTGGCTCCGACTGGATTTAAAGGACCAGTTTCCTTATAACTAAATGGGTTGGTGATGGGTTGATTTGGATGAGTGGAAATGGGACTAAATTTACTGAAAATAAAACTATCTAATTAAACTAAATGCTAATAAAGAAATTCTAAAACTAACCCGGGCAATCATATGTGAATACAACTTAGAATTATTCCAATTTGACAATAATCATAAAAATGTATTAAAGTTTAATTGAAATTGTGCAGTAACAAATAAAGATAACTCTGTTTAAGAAATTAAACAGAGTTATATTAGCATATTGTATTCATCATAGTATACCATTTATATATGCTTATGAAAGATAACATTTCAATTATACTCAGAAATGATATATAAAAGAAATGTTATGAAAACCAAATATATAAATGATAGCAAATTTTAAAGCGAATATCATATGACAAAAGAAATTAATAGTGAACAGATAAAAATACCTTATCCATCTTGAAAGCTTTCAAATGAAATCTGATACTCTAATCCAGTAATTATGATGTAAAATCAAATCCAAAGGTACAGAAATGCAACACTTCAAAGATAATTTCAGCACAAAATCACCAGATGTGATCCTTTATAAAATATAAGAGGCAATGGAGTACAGAAATGTAATCTCCAAGTCAAAAATATTACAACTCCAGATCCCTTCTCTAAATGCATGAGAGGGATTTAAATAAGAAATTACATAAAAACAGAATCCTACTACTACTGCTACAATCTATCAAATTAAAAACATAAATACTATCTTAAAATGAAACTGATTCATTGCTTTTCTTTCTCGCTTGATGTAGCCAAGTTGCAAATTTTCAGCATATCTTGGAGCCTCGGTGGATGACTCATCTCGGAATGTAACTGTCCAGCGTATGTGGCATCGGAAAATTCTGGAATTAAACAATCAACAGCATTTGAAAGGAATTTAATAGCCATTTGTTGATTGTATGGCTTAATTAAATAAGTCCACATATTGTCCCAAGATATTGCTTAAAGTTTGTTGATCTGTTGACTTTTATTCATCATTTCTTCTTTCCATCTGCAATCGGTTTCTTTGACCTTAGGAAAACTATCTAGAACATAATCTGAAATGAGATTAATTGAATACAAGTTGTCGTTGATAAATTGCGTTATATTACTCATCATGCCTCTAGCTCTTGATATTGCTCTCTCCGGTTTCATTAACTGATGTTCCCATTCTGTAAACAAGATTTCTATGTCTTTCTTCTATCCTAGGAAGATTAGCTTCTCTTCCTTTTTTTGTATCTTTCCAAGTAAGAAATTCAGAAATCTTTTCATCAGCATCATCAATTTCTTGCCTGAGAGTAATAATGTTCTGGATCAAGGATGATGTGATATCACAAAATGGTTCTGCTTGTGATAATTTTGCACAAAATTCATTCAATTGCTGAGACAACAGTTTATTAACTTCAAGAGCTTCTGATTTGAATTCACTTAATTTAGGGAAATCTTTGAACCTATCTAAAGCTGCTTGAAATTACTTTTCTTGTACAATCTTCACATTCTTCTCATTTTGTAACAAACCTTGTAACTTGGAAATTTCTTCATTCAATTGTTGTTGTTTGCCTAAGACCTGCTCATCAACTTTCTTCTTTTCTTTGGCAAGCTGTTCTTCTAACTCTTTGGACCTGAGTTCTTGATCTTGTAGTTGTTGTTGCAATTGAGCAATCTTTTGCTGACTTTCCTTAGCTTGCTCTTCAAGTAAAGCTATATGGAGATCTTTCTGAGTCATCATCTGAGAAACTTCTACAGCTTTATCTACCGTTGCAGCACTATATGCTCCTGCATATTGGGAAAATTTAGTGAGATCCTCAGATGGATTCACTTTAGTATTCTTGTAAACAATATTCATAAATTCTTCCTGTGGAGTAGAAAACATGTCATGATCCATCTTCCTTCTTTTTCTCTGTCTTCTAACAACAACCTTATGTTTAGGGCTGTAAAATACATCTAAAGGAGGGATCTCCTCAATCTTCAATACAATCTGCCCTGTAGGATGTTCAGGAATGATTTCGACATCCTGCTCTACTTGCTCTTTATCTTTATCCTGCAGTCCTAATTGCTGAGCAAATTGATCATATTGTTTCAACAATTGAGAAGAAACATTAAGATCAGCAGAGTCTATAATTTTCTCAATATTTTCTTTTCCTTCCAATTGTGTATCTGTTTTCTCTGTATTTGTTCCCTGCTCAATGGTTTTGCTATCTGATCCTCCTTTTTTATTATGCACATTAGTATCAGTACTTGTGCATTTTTTCTTTGTTTCAGCTGTGGACTGCTGATCAGTATTTATATCGGATTTGCCATCAGTATTCCCCTTTTCAGTATGTACAGTGGGCTGGTTAATAGCCGATTGTGTAATGACTTTACCGGCAGATGTTTCTCTTAGTGTTTTGCCAGATGTTCCCTCTGTTTCTGACCCTTGTATAGGAATTCTCAGTTGGTCTAGAGGAACTTTCAACAATCTTTGACTTCTAAATAACATAAATTTATTCATGTCTTCCTTCTGGAATTTGGACTTGGCCAAATCAAAAACTTGAGGAAAATCATTCAATGAAACAAACAAATGATCAAACTCATCTGGTTCATGCTCAAATCGAGCAATCGACACTGAAGCAGTAACATTAAAATCTATCTGTCGTGGATCATACTGTCTCCCCGAAATTGTCGCAAATTTAAAACCCTTTATTTTGGCGACTTCCTTTTCTGCATGTTTGAAGTCATTCAAAGTAAAATGACCACAATTGAATGGGAATGGAGGCCACATTCTTTTCTTACTATTGTTTAGAGCTCTGGATATTCCTTCAATTGTTAATTGATAGGAGATTTCCTGGGCAAGAAGTTTATCTGGAACAAAAAGAGGGAGAACATGGGGTTCTACAATACTCCCAAAAATCCTGATGTATGTGAACTTTTCCTCTCCAAACCAATCTCCTATTGAGGATAAGTCAGCTTTAGCTTTGTCGGAGAATCTAGGAGGAAAGCGATTGAAAATGGTTTGAAAGACAGGGATAAGGAAACCATGACATATTCTATACACATTATCTTGGAAATGAACTTTCCAAAGAAGTTTATGATATATATGAATCGGAGTGGGATCTTTGGGAGTCCATTTCCATCCTAACAAGGGAAACTCAGAATTAAAATAAAGAGCGTCTAGAATATAAGCACAAAAGAAAAAAGGAGTGGAATTTCCAGCGGTTTTATCTTGTCTGTACTCGAGGATTCTATTAGCCATTCTATCAGAGAGAATAACAACCCAGTCCATAATGTCATAATTGACTGCAGCTAAGATTAATGGGACCATTTGTATAGAAAACCTAGTAGAATTGTCATTACCAAATAATCTACATATCATGGCAGCGGCATAACAATACGGGGGTAAGAGGGAATCTACTGAATACATACCGGATGATTCATTTCTGTGCTTCTCAGGATTTTTCCTCCAATCTTTGATAGGATCAGATTGAACCTTATTATTATCAGCAAACTCTTTGATAAATTCTTTGTTATAAACCTTCTGCGGATCAGGAAGATGATACATTGCCTTAATGTCTTCTGCTTTAAACGACCCAAAAGATACTCCTAAAGCTGAAACAAACATTCTGTCCTTTATTTTCACACTATCGATGACCCATCGAATCACATCATAATAAGGCATGATGCTTGCTCTGGCTGCAATTTGATGTAGAAATGAATTTGCAAGTGATTTTTCAGTAATCTCAGAGTCGGAATCTGAGCTATCTTCATCTGGAACTGATGCCTTTTCCATTGTGACTTTGGGGTTTTCTTTCTCCAATATATTATAAACTCCTTCCCACGTCATTCTTCCGAGCCCTTGGCATGATGTATCTGTAACTAGTCTCAGTTTTGCTGGCTTTTCTTTTGAGACTGTAGGAGTCTCAACAAACTTAACGGGAACAGCAGTCTTGGTTCTCCTTGCTCTCTTCGACATTTCTGTGTTTGATACTATTTCCCTTTGTCTGTGAATGAAAGGGTTCAGTGTTCCTTGATTCTGCAAGACAATAAACTTTCAGTCGTGACAAACAAGCAACTTGAAAGGAACGATTATGAACTCATGATTCATTATTTATTGGTCTCGTATAACACGTAAATGTTCTTTTTGGGTCACACTCATGTATTTAAAACTGAATCATCAACCAATATTCATTTGATTTTCTATTGAATACCAACGTACAATTGGAGATTTGACGCTTTGTGAAATATTATAATATTTACCTATCTTGAATTCTTCGAACGTAATAAATATCATGTATCAATCGCATCGAAGGTTTTCAAATGGTACATAAATATCATAATACAGATTTCTCGATTTGCCGATTGCGATTGCAAACTTTCCGATTTCCGATCCAATGGTTATAGATCGCAATTGGGGAGTTTCAATCGAAAAGAATTGTTAATAGCTTTCTCCGATTTTCGATGGTGGGGTCTGCCATATAAAGGTTTTTCTCATTTAAACGAACGAATGTTCGTTTTCCTTTTGAAAAGTGTTTTTTATAATAATGCGCGTCGCATCGGATAATTTGAAATTGACCGCAAAGAATTCATTAAAAAGTGTTTTGATCATGCGATTGCGATTAGGCGCATCGCATCGGAAGTATGCAAATGAATAACTTAAACCCTTTGCGAATGAAGTTTTGCGATCGAACTAATCGCATCGGAGAATTTGAGTTTCTATGTTATATTTTCCCCTAAGGATTCCTCCGATCTCCGATTGCGATTATTATTGATGAGACTTTTACACTTGACTTGTTTTTATTTATTTATGAGAAGGTCTTTTGTATTTGATCGGATCAGAAGTTTTGAATGTTGTATTTTGTTTGTAAACAAACAAAGATGAGCTTTTTCAAAACAATGAATCTTTATTTCTAATTCTTTTATTTCTATAAAAAGAAAAAGGGACCCTATTTCTAAATGAATTTTATTCTAAAATTAAGAAAAAGGGAGGGTTGTTGTATAGTACAACAGGACCATATCAAAAGCCTTTCTAAAGTCCAAAAAGCAACAAAAGAGAATGGATTTATCATTGTGGCATTCCTCCACAATGATCCTAAGCGTAACGAGGTGGTCTGTTGTTGAGTGCTTCCTTCTGAAACCCGCTTGGATTTTAGCCCGCTTACCTTCACTTTCAAACCATATGCTCAACTTCTTTTCCAAAATAATACCATATAACTTGGCTAAGAGAGGGTTGATCATAATTGTCCGATAATTAGAGGGGTTATTTGTATCCCCACTTTTAAAAATAAGGATAATGAGGCTCTGAGTCCATGATTTAGGGAACCCTTGCTTGACCACTTGATTGAAAAGCTTGTGGATGTGGGGGATGAGGACATGACCTCCAATTTTTAAGATTTCCGTCTGGTAACCTTCAATGTCTTTAGCTTTCCCATTTCCCAGGCGTTTAACCCCAAAATCAATGTCTTCTAATGAGAAAACTTCTTTCGTTGTGAGCAGGGTTTCAAAGTTATCCCTGACATTTGGAGATTCATAAAGCTTTTTAAGATAGGAATTCCAGTTGTGTAAAGCAATTTTATTATTATCTTTAGTTTTCCTAGTTAGAATCTGCCTCCAGAATTTCTTAGGAGCCACCTTAGAGAGGTGTAAGAGCCACCTTAGTTAAATATAATACATTAATATTTATTAATTAATAATGTTAATAAATTAAATTTAGTAATATATTAATAAATATTAATATTAATAATAGTATTAATATAATAATAATCATAATTATTATTATAATGTGATTTGGGCAATAATGTTAGATTTAAGACTTTTGTGATCCATAATTTATCTTAAATGTCTTTCGGATTAATCACATCTTAATCACATCATTAGGATGAATCACATCAGATGATTAGAAAAGTGGACCAAATCCTAATGATATGATTAATCTGAAAGACATTTATCTAAATATAATGTGATTGATAAAGCCACCCAAATTCTAATGATATGATTAATCCTAAAGACATTTATCTAAATATATTGTGATTGATAAAGCCAATCAAATCCTAATGATATGATTAATTCGAAAGACATTTATCTAAATATGTGATTGATAAAGCCAGCCAAATTCTAATAATATGATTAATCCGAAAGACATTTATCTAAATATAATGTGATTAATATATATTTTTGGTGTAAATTAACTTATTTACTAATATCAACTCATTTACTAATATGATTGTGTATGTAAGTGAAATTTACCTTAATTTAAACACAAGTTTTTTTAATTACAAATTTCATTATTCATATTTATTTTATAAATAAATTTTCTTTGAATTCGACTAGGATTTTTCTTTTAATTACTAATGTGACAGCCTCATTAAAGATTAACTAGTATTAACTAGTCCAAAACAATTGTTTATTTTCTTTCTTTAGTCCTTGACAAAATAAAACTCTATTGTTATGAATTATGAAGAGAACTACTATTTTATTTTATTTTTTATTATTAGAATAATCGGAGGAACCAATGAATAAAGGAAAGGATTCTTCTAAACTGTGGGTGAAAAGAGTTTCCCAGAATAGGGGGTGGTTGGGGACAGTTGGAAAACAGTTACCTCTCCTCCAGGGATAAAGTTGGAACCCAGGAGAGGAGAGGGGGTTCTATGAACTTTGGTAAGAAGGGGAAAGTATTTTCTAGAGCTGGGAGAACCAGTTGAAAATAGCTTTCTGTATCCCTTGAAAAACCAGAATATCTGCTTGTGACTGGATTTGGCCTTCCAGAGGTCACAACAGAGGGTTTCCACTGTTAACCCGTGGCACCAACCAGGATTCTGGAGCTAAGGGGCAAGAGGAGGACGTCATAGCCTCCCTTGATGGTTGGGAGGACCTCAGTTGGAAGAAATCAATTTTCTTATTTCAGATAAGTATATGGAACCTAACCATAAGAAATTTATAGTTTGAATGAAGGCAATAGACTGTTTAAATATTCAGCTAAACTGTATTTGCAATAGGGTTTGGTTATCAAAAGAAGAATATTTCTGTTAGATACTATGTGCAATCAGTGTAAGTTGTAACCATGTGAAGAGGAGGGTGAGCACTCGTTATACATATATACAATGTTTTTTTTTTCCTAATGAAATATTTAAAGTTCAAGAGACTATCCTCGCAGAGTGTAGTTCGTATAAAACTACTAAAAGAAAGTTAAATTTCTAGAAGTTCTAGATACTTGACAGTTGTACCAAGTCAAGAATTAACTGTTTGTACAGATAGAAATATATTTATTAAAAGAATACCAGTGTAAAGCAGATACGAGTATAGTAACTGTGCATAGAGAAAAATGGGTGTAGTGGGTACAATAAATATCATAGATATTGCATGCCACATCTCCCCCCAAAAAAAAATATAACACAGTGAAAGCTCGAGGTGCAGGGTTCGGGTCTAAACCCCACCCGGCCTCCTTTGTTTCCTCTATACAAAATCAAAACCGTAAAACTAAGAACATCTCTTTTATGCTTCATGATGAACTAGAACCGGACATTAAACGCTACTCTGTAACAAGAAATGGTAAACCCCTTTACAAGTTTTAGAAGGAAAACCCTGCGAGAAGCAGGCACAACAAGAGTAGTGATTTAAACAAAGTACAATTAACCATATAACCGGAGGGATACATTAGCACAGTGCAAAACTTATCCATGATACATACAGGATGAAACAAAAAAAAAAATTATTAACGGTGAAACCCTCAAGTTATGTCAAGAACAGCCTGTGCACATTATAATTAAATGGAATAATTGCAAAACAACAGTAGCGTACAAGAGTACTCGCCAAGCCGTAGCGCATGGCAATAGATTAACTTGTGACGATTCTATTGATCGAAAATGAACATAATAATCAAACAGAGATATATCCATGCAGAAAATTGGACAACTAGAAAATTAACCTTGCAGAACTATAAATAAACGTAACAAGATAAACAGGGTACTACTATCTAGGAATTATGTAGAATCGACAGTCAGATAAATAATAAGCCTCGGCCATGGCAAAAAAGGGTCGGATAACGGTTAAGTGTTCATAAAATAAAACACCGTGAACATAAAAGGAACAGCCGAGCTTCGGCTTGTAAAATCCTATCCAGTTTACATTAAACCCTCGATGTAGTATACCATAAAACCTAAGCCGGGTGGTGATAAAAACACCGGCAACCCTCTTAAGAAAACCTGGATAATGGCTACCAGAGGAAATGGGAATTTATGCTGCTATGTACCTGTAAAAAGGAAGAGACAGGCAAGAGACAGGCTCAGCCATGACCGGAAGGAGCTGAGGAAAGAATCTGAAGGAAGGGTTCGAGAGACAGAACCCACTAACCTGCAAGACAAACGAAAAATCAAACCCATTAGAAGAAGCCAAGCCGGAGCGAACCTCAAGCCAGGTAACGCCTAGAAAGGGGGTCAAAACTAGGAGAGCAAACAGAGTAAATAGGATACCTGTAGAAAAATTTGCATGACAGTACTGGACCTGCAAAAGAGAAGGCACATGTGTTAGTTGGCCCAGCGCTCAAGCTTTTAAACAACCCTGTAACTCGAAAAAAAAAATAACATGCCGAACCTGTATCGAATTTAAAAGATCATTGTTTGAGCTTCTTACCTCATGGATTCGCCAGGAGTGGTCCAAGGGTTTCGAAATTCCATAAGAAGGGAGAAGCCCTGGATGTCAGATAACAAAAACTTCCCGTGAGAAACAGAACTGTTGTTGGAAATGTTGTCATTGATGGCAAAGGAGCACAAAGGAGCAGCACCTGAACCATCAATAAGGCAAAGTAGAAGACAGGGAACAGAGGCAGCACAGAGGTAGCAGAGGTAGAAAAAAGCTAAGTAAGGAGCAACATCAGTCAAGGAGCAGAGGAAGCAAATGTCGAACAAGATTGAATATGTTGTGCGTTAATTGTAATGTCCAAGGCAGAGGTTGAGCAGTAGAGGCAGAGGCGCAGTGAAGGCAGAGGCAGAGATGAAATGGTCGAGATGTAATGGTCGAGCAGCAGAGGTAGAGGCAGAAATCGTTTGTATATAATGAGGGCAGAACCAGAAATCAATGGAACAGAGATAAAGCCACAATATTAACAAATGTCATTTTACTACATATATTAGTGTTAGGCTTAAGTCTGATCCAAAGACTTAATATAATATTGACAGAGAGCATTATATGTAGTGTCAACCCCTACATAAAATTCCGAGAATCATTACCCAAGCCGGAGGATATATATATAAAATTCCGAGAATCGTGAACCAAGCGGCAAAGTATATATATATAAACCTCATTCCAGGAATTGTAATCCAGGCGGGAGGATACATAAACATAATTCTGAGAATCTTAACCCAAGCGGCAATGTATACATATATAAATCTTATTCCGAGAATCATTACCCAGCTGGAGGTTACATTAAACCTGGAAGCGGAAGCATATATATATGCAGCGCTTTATATAAGTGTCGTGCCTTTTAAACAGAGAGCCAAAGGTTCTATCAAAGGAAAAGTACCATATGGTGGGACCCTTATCAATTGCATCGAAAAAGGTGACAGCGGATCATATGAACAGAAAGTTGCGATTGCGATTGAAGCCTGGACCCGATGGGTCTATAAATCATGATTAATATATGTTTGAATTCCGGTAGAACAGTGACTGATCGCATCAGAAAAAAGTGGAGCATCGGAACATCTCAATGAAATTTGTGATTGTGATTGAGTTCTGGACCGGATGGGTTTATAAATCACGATTGATATATGTTTTGAGTTTCGGTGAACAGTGGTCAATCGCATCGGAGTTAAAGTGGAGCATCAGAACATCTCAATGAAAGTTGCGATTGAGATTGAGTTCTAGACCCGATGGGTTTATAAATCACGATTGATATATGTTTTGAGTTCCGGTGAATAGTGGTCAATCGCATCGGAGTTAAAGTGAAGCAGCGGGACTTGCAACTAAAAGTTGCGATTGCGATTAATCGCAATCGGAGTAATCGCATCGCATCAGAGTAATCGCAATCGGAGCATCGAAGTACAAGCATATTGGAATATGCAACCAAAAGTTGCAATTGCGATCAATCGCAATCGGAAAACTCTGAAGAAGGCTCATCGCATCAGAGCATAAGAAACTTTCGGATGGTGGGCCCGAAAGGGCATTTTATTTATTAAAGGGTCTTATACAATGAAATCTGGCGACTAAGACAAAGGAAAGAGTTAAATGCAAAGGTTTATTAACAGGGAGTATATGCATATGGTAATATATATATTGTGAATAAGCCGAACCTCGCATGAAAAGGATTGTGTATTGGCGTATATTCAAATTGAATGGGTCGGAATGATATATTAGCTTATTAATATGTTATAACCTTGGGATTTTCATAAAAAGGTTAAGCCAACTATGATTCATGTATGGTTGAGTTCTGGTAAACAGTAAATCATCGGAATCGGAGCATCGAAGCATTGGAATGTCCATACATTCAAATGGAAATTGCGATTGCGATCAATCACAATCGGAAGAAGTCGAGGAGAAATATATCACATCGGAAAGCATGGAAAGTGGGTCCGAAAGGGCATTTGTTATGTATTAACATGATTCTTTATTTTTATAGTGGACGTGGCAGTTTGTTTGTTAAAACTTTGTATAAGTATGCCGAGAGTTGAAATTACGTTATATATATATATATATATATATATATATATATATATATATATATATATAAATAAATAGTGATATAAAAAGCACAAGCATAAATGTATTGCATACTACGTTACCCCACAATGTGTTGAATAAGGAAACAAAACAGCCGAAAGGGACAAAGACACAACAAGCAGAAAAGACAAATAAGCAATGCTAGCCAAGAGGTCTGATCGAGTGAGGCCGGAGTTTTCTACTGTAATTGAATGTAAATGAATTTAATTTATATTGTTGTGATGCATTGGCAAGTCTCCGAAAGAGAAAAAAATCCCACCGTAATGTTAAATTGGTACCTATGCTTATACTTTTCCGAATGAGCCGATAAAAGAGATGAGAAGGCAGAAGGCAAAGAGACATGGCTGTCCATTTCGAATTCCCAGTAGAATACAAACAGCCATGAAGCTATTTTGTATAAAACAGGGTAATATCCAAGGGGAGAATGTTGACGAAAACAGAGTGAGAGAATAAGAGACTGTGTAGCAGAATTGAAGAGAGTTGAAGAAAATAAGAACGCTGTAAGAGGTGAGAGAGAGTGAGCATAGAGAATGCTGAGTATGGAATTGAGGCAGAGAAGAGAAGAAGAAGGAGGAACGGAACAAGATGTTGTGAAAAGTTAAAGAATGCAGAAATGAAGCAGTGACGCAGAGAAGAAGGAGGAGCTGAGAAGAGAAGGAGGAGTTGATAGTGAATCTGAGAAGATGCAGAAATGATATAAGGCAGATATGAAGACTGATGCACAACAGTGAAGATGATACATAACAGAGCTAATATCCAAGGTAAATCAGCAAGTGTTTTCCTTTTGAAAGAGTAAGGAAGTTGGAGCTTCCCTATCAAGTTGTAGCTTGATAGATGTCAGTTGTAGCTGACTGAGGTTGGAGCCGCCTGTAGGTTGGTGCCTGCAGAAAATAGATGGGAGTTGGTGCTTCCACATCAAGTTGTAGCTTGATAAAATGTCAATTGTAGCTGACTAAGGTTGGAGCCTCCTGTAGGTTGGTGCCTGCAGAAAATTGATGGGAGTTGGAGCTTCCTTGCAAGTTGTAGCTTGTAGAATTGAGGTAGGAGCCTCCTGTAGGTTGGTGCCTATAGAAAATCAGTGGTGAGAGGGAGTTGGAGCTTGCCTTTGCATCACAACAATAATAAGATGTGGTTTTCTCCCTTAATGGGTTTCCACCTATATCTGGTGTCTCTCTGCATGATGTTTATGTGTTGATCTAGTTTATATCATCTTCTTAATACTTGCTGCTCTCATATTAAGTCTACTGTTACTTTATATTAATGCTTGATGCTCACATTCTGAGATTACTCACAAGTTAATTTAAACATGAAATGAAGGTGTAAACAAGTGTTAATGAAAAAGTTTTAAAAGTCCATGAATGTGTTAAACTGATTCACCCGCCGGCCCGCCCCCCCCCCCCCTCTCTCTCAGTTTAACTAAGGGTTCAACAACTGTGGGAATTGCAGTAAGGATTCAGCGCAAATAGATGAAAATCAAGTCGAAACAGAGAATGAGTACCGAGAGGTTGGGGTTCAAACTTAAATCCATGAGCTCGACAGAGAAAACAACCAAGGGCAGCGTTCTGCTCGCGCGCCATGGAGGCGAGCAGCTACAGCGTAATGAAAGAACTAACAGTAAACTCCAATCCCTTTTCCCTCGCAAAACCCCGAGGAAAACGAGGCGCGTTATACAGCTGTCAACCGAATAAAAATTTGCTATGTACAAACCCCATGGGAGATGACAGCTACCCTTCATGGAACGTTAACTCAAGCCATATGTCAAGTGTAAGTGGAATATTACAAGGTTGACATTTATTTATCCGTAAACAAATCAATTTGATGTACAATAATAACACTCAGACTTAAGCTCCGCCATTATGATAGGTGAAATAAGTACCCTGTATGCATTGAATAGAATATGTGCATTGAACAGAATATGCATATATATATATGTACCGTATAAGCCAAGGCCAAGCGAAGCATTGTCAACCTTAAAGTTAACATTATAAACTATGTCAATGCGAATCTTTGGGCCACATAAAACACATATATTATTGTTTTGAAAGTACACTGCTTTAAAATTGACTTGTGCAACGATGAGAAAGTGGTGCTATAGAGAGATTACACAGTAAACATAATAATAATAATAATAATATATAAAAATAAAAAAATAAAAAATAAAAATAAAATAAAAAAATAAAAAAAAAAAAAAAAATAAAAAATTATGGGTATTTAATTATTGGTCGAGGTATGTGACAACTAATTTCATTTTTATTTCAAGCGAATTTGAATGAAATAATACACGATTTTGAAAAATTTGTCTTAAATGAATTTGAATGAAATGATACGCGATTTTTTGAAATTACAAACGAATTTGAATAAAATAATATGACTACACGAGTTTCAAATCTTATGAAAATACGAGGGATTTTTCACTTTTACGCGGGATATTTTTCAAAAATAATCTTTCACTTTATGAAATTACAAACGAATTTGAATAAAATAATACGACTATACAAATTTCAAATCTTATGACAATACGAAGGATCTTTTACTTTTACCCGGGATAATTTTCAAAAATAATCTTTCACTTTCCCAATCGGAATTTTTCAAAAAGAATTTGAATAAAAGAATTTGATTTACCGGAGGATTTTTTCAAGTTTTTAAATTCTTTTATGTATTAAAATTATTTTAAATTACAAAGCTAAAAAAATTTCAAATTTTCATTAATTATCTTTACAAAGAATTTGGATTTTTCCAATTTTTATTAAATATATAAATTCTTTAATCTTTAATTTAAAACCTGGATTTCTAATTATATGTAATTTCTAAATCATTTAAAATAAATATCAAAACTTTAACGAAGACATTTCCGTTACAAAATTAACTTTCTATTTTGTTACCAAGGAAATTTAAAATACCATTTTAAAATTAAAAAAAGGTTAGTTGCAAAATTAACTTATCTCTTGAATCAATATGATAAAAAAAGAAAAAATACAAATGAAAATAATTTTTTTATTAAAAAAATAAAAATAAATTTAAAAACTTGTTAATTAACTAGTTTAATTTTGAGAATTAATTTAATGTAAATTTACGAGCAAATAACATTTTTTGAAATTTAATTTCTTTTATTATTTAGCATATAGAAAAATTTCAAAATATTTATTATATAAATAATATTTAAATGAAATATAATGGTAAATAGTTTTTTGAGATATATTTTTATTATTATTATTTGATAATTTTTTAAAATATTTATATAAACCAATGTAAATAAATAAATAAATAATTATGGATCACCACGATAATACATAATAAGTTGCAAAACTATTTTTTACATAATACGCAAAAAAAAATAAAGAGAAATCAAATTCGAAACCCTTGCTGGGTGGGAAAAGTTCCGTGTCAATCTGATTGCTTCCCAATTTCCTTACCGCTTGGATAGACGATGCCCACTTGCATAAGCCGCCCGTTACCAGGACGCGGGCCCTACCACGTTTCTTTGCCGCAAATGATGAACGTCATTATCTACCCACGATTCACGAATCATATCTTCCTTCAATACCGGAAACTTAATGACGCCTGCCCTTTGAAGTGACACGCACGCTTGGATAGTTTTTTTGTTATCTGGCACTGGGCACTGGGCCCGGGGCGGTGACACGCATGCAGCGGCCGTTTCTCTGAAGAGCTTTCGAATGATTCACACACAAACACGGTTATTGCAAGAATTTTTTAATATTTTTTACTTGAATTTAGGTCAATTTTAGTCAGTCTTAGCAATTTTCAAGCTTTCATAAATAATTTCTGAAAAATGCAGAAATTTTTATGAAGATTTTTGGAATCATCCGTACCATATTTTTCGGTTACTATTTATAGAAGTAGTCTAACTAGACGGAGAAATTACCCTCACCAGTCCGTAACCCTTCCGACTCGGGCAAGACCTTCCTCCAACCTCAAACGCGATCACAATCGGATCCTCTTTGACAGAATTTCTGACATGAATATACCAACTCGAAGTTTTGACATGAATATATCACATATTTTCAAATTGAGTAGTCTTTAGTGCGACTTTTTGAAGGTTTTTACGGTGGTTTTATTCCGTCTATGGTGATTTTTCTGGTCTAATTTCTCTAAAATATCGCAAAAAATCATTGAAAACAGAAGTTTGATAGATAATTTTGCACAATCAAAGTGCCCTAGAGATTTTTTAGGGTGCTGAATCTATATATACAGTAAAAAAAACCAGTTTAAAGAACAGAAATCAAGATTTTACCTTAAATTTTTCACCAAATTCCAGCACTTAAAACACCAAAATAATAACACTAAAGACAACTCCCGTTCAAATTCGCAGATCTTCCACTTAACCATTTTTCCCTCCCGCTCCTGCTCCGCTTCTCCTCACCAGCGGCCCTGTTGCAAGGTCCTGCTCCGCTTCTCCACACCAGCGGAACTGTTCCCTTGCAACGCTGGTCTTGGCAGCGCAAAATTCCTCAGATACGACGCTCAAATTTATCTGAAGGTGACCTCAGATCTAGAAACGCACCTCTGTAATACCTGCTTCCGCCAAAGACAACTCTGAGTGCGTATCCGAGAAAGGGAGAAGGGATGTCGGAGCCGAGTGCTTGCTACGGGGAAGAAGAAGGCGCAGGAATCTTGATGTTATCTTAGCTTGTACCATTAAACCCTATTATTCATTATTTGAAAAAGTAAGACATGTTTTGGTCCATTTCTACTTAAAATGTCAGAAATATTTCGACTCTTTCAGTTTATTCTTCACGACACTAAAGAGTTGAGGCCATTGTCAATGTGAGAGGCTCCTGCCAAGGGCTGAACATGACACAGTTATGACAATAACTAGAGAATGTTGGGTTTTGACAAACCAAATATTATATTCAGAAAATTTGCATATAGTAAAAAGAGTATATCCATAAACTAATGCCTGAGGCTTTCATTAATTTTGTGGATATATATTACATTTAACTCAGTTTCTTCCAGAATCTCCACAATTTACATAAAGGGTTCAACAACATATTTTATTTTTAACAATCTTTCTAATGCTTGTTTGTATCCTAAGGTTGCGCTAATCACATGCCACCAGAAATATTGGTTTGCTTTTCAAGATATGCCATTCAACTCAACTATTTCTTGAAGGTGTGAAGTCCTTTTGGATTCCCTTTTTCCAATCCACTAATATGAAATCAGGGATCATCACTTACTCACAAAATCTCTCAGCTATTGAAATTGAAATTAATCCTCATCGACCCACAAATTGCCAGTTACCAGATCAACATAAATACAAATGGTGACTTTCATGGAATCCGAAACAATGTTTGTTGCCATAGGAGGGAAATCATATTCAAAATTGGACTATTTTGAAGCTGAAAGAATGCGTCCTTTAGGATGTCTTCGAATTCCAAGGCACCCTTTCAACTTAGCTTCCACATACTTATGATCAATTGGGCTGCCATAATTCCATGAGAAAGGACAGGGAGGTAATTAGGTGTAAGATCCCCATTCACTCCATTGCTTTTCGCTACTTGAATCTTTCTTATTCATCATTGTTTTCATCCCATTGCTTATTCTCTGGATTGGAATCTCTGTATGGGTGCTGATAACATTGATGGAATACTGTTCATTCTCCTGTTCCATCTCATCACATTAAAATACCGCAGGAAGAGCAGTCCCATGATCTCCTCCAAGAAAATCAATATCCTCCAAGCAGTTCATCTCTGCATCATTTCTGACTTGACTAAAAGTTTCAATCTGAGAAAAGAGGTTATGGTTTTCTAGAATCTGCAAAATCACAGTGCACCAATTATTGACAATCCCCTTCACATTCATGAGGATCATTATCAAACTCTGGTGGTCCAACAAAGTACAGATCATACGATCTACCCCTGTTTTGTTCCAAGCGAAGGTGGTTGTTGTTATACTGCAGTGGCCTTTTTAATAGCATCAAAATTGCTAACTTATCCTACACGCTGGACTATATCTTCATTATTTGAAATTTCCATGATTACGGTCATGAAGAACTGAAAATTCTTCAAATGCCACTATCTGGTGCCATTTTCACCATCATGACCATCCTCGATATCAACCAAAAATCAAGGGAATGTCTCTGTTTTTATTTTTTAGCACAATTCCAAGGAACTCTCAATGCTGCTGCTATATTAACCTCCTTCCAATTTTCCTGATAAAGGCTCACATCTGTGGGGTCAGCAAAACTGTCCATTTTAATTTCTGGAACAGCTAACCCTTCTTGTGAATTCTGTCCTTTATTTGCACCAGCGAATCCCTTCTCATGTGACACACTGGTTCCATGATTTTGTCCTACATGCTCATCCCTAATAGCCGCACAATTCTCCTCTTGAACTGGAATTCTCCTGCGATATTTTCTTCTTCAACCCCATGCCTTTGTTTCCTTCCAAAAGACACAGAAAGCCACCCTGCTGCAAGGCTGCCAACAAGTCTGGATAAAGACTTTCAAAACTTTTTTTATCTTGAGCCACATAATCTGAGACAGCTCACAATCCCCATCTCTGCACCATTATCAACTTCACATGCCAGTGTGCCACTGATTTCTCGAATCTTTAACCCTATATATAGCTCTCTGTTCCTCATTGACTGCCATAGCGTTTCAGTGTTCAGAGACCTACAGTGCAGAGAGTCTCCTCGAGTAGATTTAGCTTGTAAATTTAGGAATCTGTCAGTGGAGTTAGTTTTATCAAAATGAGTGGTGGTAGGCATAGGTGTTTTTGGGCTTTTTCCTTTCTGTTCTTTCTTCTTTTTCTTCAGCCAGCTGCAGCGGGAGGAACTGGGTTTGTGAAGACAGAGGGCACCATTTTTCTGTCAACGGTATCCTCTGTTTGTTAATGGGTTCAACTCGTGTGGCAACAGACTCAACACAGAGAAATAAGGTTACCTCTGTTTTTGAACAAGCTGCACTTTTTTGGCAGAAGTACGAGTCTTGTTGGCGTTATTGCAGAGGTGTGTTTTAGATCTGAGGTTGCCATCAGATAAATTTGAGCGCCGGATCTGCGGAATTTTGCGCCGCCAAGACCAGCTTTGCAAGGGAACAGGGCCGCTGGTGAGGAGAAGGGGAGCAGGAGCGGGAGGGCGCGGAGGGAAAAATGGCTTGCGAATTTGAATTAGTCTCAGAAGATGTGCGGACAGCGGGTTGGTAAATTCATCTCATAAATTCTGTAGATGTGCGGAGAGCAGGTTGGTAGTTTCATCTCATAAATTCTGTCAGAGAGGATCCGATTGTGACCGCGTCGGAAGTTGGAGGAATGCCTGGCCAGAGCCGAAAGGTTTCCTTACTGGTGACAGAAGCCCGGCAATTCCGACCTATTGTGATTGTGTTAATTAAATAATATAAATAAATTTGATTTGTATAATATATATATTTTAAACACAATTTTTTTTTAATTATAAATTTCATTATTCCTATATATTTTATAAATCAAGTTTTCTTTGAAATTGACCAGGATTTTTCCAATAATTACTAATTTCATTTTTCCTATCTATAACTGCTCAAATTTTTGAAAAATATATTTCAAGCGAATTTGAATGAAATAATACGAGATTTTTTGAAATTATAAATGAAATATATAACTAAACAGATTTGAATAAAATAATATAAACGAATAATAATACGACTATACGAGTTTCAAATCTTATGGCAATGGCAATACGAGGAATCTTTCATTTTTAGGGGGTATTTTTCAAAACAAATTTGAATGAAATAATATGATTTATGGGTGGATTTTTTCAAGTTTTTAAATTCTTTTATGTATTAAAAATTATTTTAAATTATAAAGGTAAAAAAGGTCAAAATTTCATTAACCACGATCACAAAGAATTTGGATTTTTAGAATTTTTATTAAATATATAAATTTTTTAATCTCTGATTTTAAAATTGGATTTCTAATAATTATATGTTATTTCTAAATTTCATTAAAAAAATACCAAATTTCAATGAAAACATATCCGTTGCAAAATAATATAAACGAATACTATTATACGAGTTTCAAATCTTATGGCAATGGCAATACGAGGGATCTTTCATTTTTAGGGGGTATTTTTCAAAACGAATTTGAATTAAATAATATGATTGATGGGTGGATTATTTCAAGTTTTTAATTTCTTTCATGTATTAAAATTTATTTTAAATTACAAAGGTAAAAAAAAAAATCAAAATTTCATTAACCACCATTACCAAGAATTTGGATTTTTAGGATTTTTATTAAATATATAATTTTTTTAATCTCTGGTTTTAAAATTGGATTTCTAATAATTATATCTAATTTCTAAATTTCATTTAAAAAATACCAAATTTCAATGAAAACGCGTCCGTTGCAAAATTAATTTTCTATTTAGTTACAAAGAAAATTTAAAATACCATTTTACAACATTAAAAAAAAATGTTAGTTGCAAAATTAACTTATCTGGAAAACCGATTTCCAAAACAAAACAATAAAAATACATAAATGATTTTTTTATTAAAAATAAAAATAAATTAAAAAAATTGTTAATTAACAAGTTTATTTTTGAAAAATAATTTAATGCAAATTTACAAGTAAATAACCATTTTTTTTTTCATTTAACAAACACACATTATAAAAAATTAAAATAAATATATTTAAAATTAAATAATTTCAAAATATTTATTATATAAATAATATTTAAATGAAATACAATCGAAAATATTTTTTTGAGATATAATTTTATTATTATTATTTGATAATTTTTTAAATATGTATATAAATCAATGTAAATAAATAAAAAAAATTATACATCATCATAATACAACCAAAAAATTGCAAAATTATTATATATATATATATATAATTTAAAAAAAACAATAAAATTAAAAATATGAAAAGTAAAGAAAAATCAAATTCCAAACCTTGGGTAGGAGAAGTTCCAAAAAAACAATAAAATTAAAAATATGAAAAGTAAAGAGAAATCAAATTCTAAACCCTGGGTAGGAGAAGTTCCTAATTTCCTTACTGGTTGGATAGACGGTGCCCACTTGCATAAACTGCTCGTTATCTGGTTTTTTAAGATTTTTTACTTGAACTTAGGTCAATTTTAATCAGTCTTACCAATTCCTCAATATTTATATAAATCAATGTAAATAAATAAATAAAATTATACATCATCATAATACAACCAAAAAATTGCAAAACTATTATATATATATATATATATATATATATATATATATATATATATATATTTAAAAAAAACAATAAAATTAAAAATATGAAAAGTAAAGAAAAATCAAATTCCAAACCTTAGGTAGGAAAAGTTCCAAAAAAACAATAAAATTAAAAATATGAAAAGTAAAGAAAAATCAAATTCTAAACCCTGGGTAGGAGAAGTTCTTAATTTCCTTACTAGTTGGATAGACTGTGCCCACTTGCATAAACTGCTCGTTATCTGGTTTTTTAAGATTTTTTACTTGAACTTAGGTCAATTTTAATCAGTCTTACCAATTCCTCAATTTCTCAATATTTATATAAATCAATGTAAATAAATAAATAAAAATTATACATCATTATTATAATACAATCAAAAAATTGCAAAACTATATTATATATATATTTATATATATAAACAAACAATAAAATTAAAAATATGAAAAGTAAAAAGAAATCAAATTCCGAACCCTGGGTAGGAGAAGTTCCTAATTTCCTTACTGATAGACGATGCCCACTTGCATAAACTGCTGGTTATCTGGTTTTTTAATATTTTTTAATTGAATTTAGGTCAATTTTAATCAGTCTTACCAATTCCTCAATATTTATATAAATCAATGTATATTTACCTATTATAATTAATACCGCCTGGATCGGACGAGGGGGATACATCGACGATATGGGAACCCTTTTTCTTAAGGACCAGTTATTTAGTTCATTCAGCCAGTTACCTACAGACAAAACAGAGCTCGATACACCGTAAATAAATAAATAAATAATATACATCATCGTAATACAATCAAAAAATTGCAAAACTATTATATATATATATATATATATATATATATATATATATAATTTAAAAAAAAAACAATAAAATTAAAAATATGAAAAGTAAAGACAAATCAAATTCCAAACCCTTTTTAGGAGAAGTTCAAAAAAAACAATAAAAATAAAAATATGAAAAGTAAAGAGAAATTAAACGCGTAATCTAAAAAGGTCGCGTTTTGACCCAAAATCCGGTAATGATTTTCAGAAAATCTGGCAAAGATTTGCTCAGAATTTTGTTTACAGTTGTTAAACATTAGCATTTTGAGTGCCCCAAGGGTTTTTGATAGTGTTGAATCTATTTCCACAATCAAAAATGGATTCCAAGCACTGCAACTACCTGATTTTTTAAAATTTAGTTCACCGGATTCTGGCAAATTTCTGCCGTCTCGGCCAAAACGCGGCCTCGGTAGACAACTCCGAAATTAAATTCCAAATCTTGGGTAGGAGAAGTTCCTAATTTCCTTACTGGTTGGATAGAAGGTGCGCACTTGCATAAACTGCTTTTTTTTTTTTTAAACAAAGTCGGTTGCTATTGATATTCAAAGAAGGGAGACGGAGCTCCAATGGATACAAGAGGTGTAATAGAAGAAGGAGAGGAAGGAGTGACATAGAATCCTGTTGTCACTCTTATACTTCTTACATTAAAAAAAGCCTGAACTATAGAGAGTGCATAAATACGGATGAACTGAGACAAAAGGAGGATAAACTTGCAAGTCATAATTAATCTATGTTAATATGGCGGATCTAGCGAGTGGTGGAGTCTTCAGGATGAACATCTGCATCTTGGTTTCTTGCATTTGTGGAGTTGGAGCTTGGTGTTGTATTTTTTTCCAGCATGTACTTCAAAATTTCAATGGATTCTTGAGCATGGGTGCACTTACTGGAGAGATCTTTGAACTGTTCCTGAAGGGAGGTGACCCTCTAATGGAAGAAGCTTAGATCAGCTTCGTGTCTCTCTTCCGCTAGCTTGGCCTGAAAGTGCAGCTTGTCATCCATGATCTTCTAGTGGGCTCGGATATGCTCCAGTTCCGCTTGGAAGTCGGCATAATGAACACAATCTTCGCTCCTGGCCATACTTAACAGAGATAACATGTTTCCATAGGTCTGAGGCAGAGGCAAGCGATAGGAAGAGGAAAAGGATAAGGATTCGAGCAACCAGGGAAATGCAAAAGAGAACGGCAGAGGAGAGACAGGAGTTGCGGGCAGGAGGGCGCAGGGGTCACTGGTCTCACTCCCTAAGGAGCAAATTCGATAGCGTAATAGCAGAGGATTGTTCAACAGAGCAGCGAAAGGAGAGTGGTAACTCGAGGGGAAGGGAAGGAAAATAAATAGACAGAGGTGTAAGGTAGACCACGGCTCACGAGGACACAGAAGGTGGAGTCGAGCACGGGAGAGGAGGGTGCAGCTGCCTCGAAAGTGGAAAAAATACAGAGAGGGATAAGGATCATGAGTGAAGGGACCTGGAATCGATACAGAGATGGGGGGAGGATAATACTCGTGATCCAGAGGCCCGTGAATACGCCTCCAATTTTGAAGTCTGCTGACTGAGGCTTTCCGAGGTCGTTGGGAGATGGACCAAAGGCTGATAATCCAAAGTTGATTGGACATTGTCATGGTAGGTGGATTTGATGCTCGATTTCATTGAAGGAGAGGACTCCTACGGATCTGAGACAGGCCCTGTTGGTGCGAAGGTCCGCCTCTTTGTTGAGAGTGCGGAGAATATGAAAAAAATTGACCCGCTTCATGTCCTCAATGAGAAGTTGGCATCTAGTTGTGGTTTGCTGAAGGGCCACATTTGCTGTCGATCGATTATGGACCATAAGGCTAATGATGATAGTCGAATCTCCAAAAATCATGGCATTGTTTATGCCAAGCTTTTGCAGTTGGAGGATGCCTTGAAAAAGAGCGAGGGCTTCAGCTCTATTATTGGAGAGAGCACCCAAACCCCATTCGAATGAAGAGATGATAATACCATCCTCGTTGCAGATAATTCCACCTGCTCCTGCCACGCCCGGATTGGACTTGGACGCTCCATCAAAGAACATAGAGGGCCTTTTACAATTCCTTAACCATATGTTGAAATCCTCCTCGCTCAGTTGAATTTTCCAACTGTTGTTGGTGCTATTCAACTATTTGTTGAGGGTGTTACTGCGTTTGATGATGTTATTTTGATCCAAAAAGTAGCTTATGAATTTGCGCTCTTCCACACATAGATCGTTGCAATCAATTTGATAGGCATGCTTCTTAATAGAAATAGCTTCCAGAGTAAGGCTTTTAGCTTTACTACAAAGCTTCCTGAAATTTGTTGTTTTATCTTTGAAAACTTTACGGTTTCGGGCCAGCCAAATATTCCAGAGAGTTGTGAGGGGGAGAGTATCCCATAGTCTTTTAGCTAAGTTGGTTCTTTGTACATTTCCAGGGGTAAATTTTCTTCCATAGGCCCAAGGCTTCAATGATGGTACTGTGTATGCTCCATGGAATATTGGAGTTTGGGATGAGCTCCTTCTAGCAATTGATGGCAAAGGGGAATTCAATGAAAAGATGACAGATGGTTTCTTCAGCAGCTTGACAGTTAGGGAAACAGGAGGGCCCAATTATGTCTCTCTTTTTTAGATTCTCAGAGGTTAAGATTTTACCGTTGAGTAAGGTCCAAATGAAGAATTTGATCTTGGGGAGGGCCTCTGATCTCCAGACTAATTTCCATGGAGACCATGTGGGCATAGGGAAGGCCTTGTTGCAGAGAGCTTGATAACCAGCTTTAATAGAGTAGATCGATCTGGTTAGATCCCAGCGAAAGCCATCTTAACAGTCTTGCTTTAAAGGTGCAATGCCATGGAGATGAGTTTGAAGAGTTGCAAGGCTTGCTTCTAAATGAGCAGGAACCTCGGGGAATTGCCACCCGGTCCAGATCAAGGATTGAGAATCCCAGGTGGATATTTGATTTAAGTTGTGCAACCCCATGTTGCTTAGATAGGCCAAAATATTATGAGTTCCCTGAATGCTATTGATGGGGGCTTGTCCCATAATTCTGTCCGCTCCTATGCTTATGTTGTTGCCTCCCTTAGGCACTTTGGATATGTTGTGAGCTAGGGAAAAAATAACTTTTTTACAGAGCCCCCAAATTCTTGTGCAAGGTTTGTTGGGGATAACTTGATCAAGCAGATGTTGTCTAGAAGTATGCAGGTATTTGATTTCTAGGACTTGTTTCCACCAGGCTGTCTTGCCACTGATAAGTCTCCAGATTATCTTTCCTCCAAAAGCTAGATTCATAAGCTTTGGTGAGCGGATACCCAAGCCTCCACGTTCTTGGTCTTGAATGACTTGCTTCCAACTTATGAGATTAAATTTCCTTTTTTCAGATTTCCCACCTTGCCAAAGGAATTGACGAATAATGGTCTCCATTTTATGATGGAAGGAGGCAGGGGCATGAAGGAGGGAGAATTGATGAAGGGGCAGGGAGGAGAGGCCCGATTTGAGAAGAATAAGGCGGCCAGCCAAATTCAGCCAAGAGGCTCCGCAAAGCTGCACTTTCCTTCTCATTTTGTCGATGATGATGTCACATACCGCAGCCTTCAAGGGTCCTGTGCTTACAAGCATGCCTAGGTAAGAGAAGTGTCCCCAATCCAACTTATAAGGGACCTCAAAAATGCTGGCAATGTTATGCAAAGACTGAGCTGAAGAATTCCAACCATAAATACAACTTTTGAGATGATTGATCAGGCCTCTAGAATAGCTCATAAATTTGTCCAAGAGAGACTTGAAACGATGAGCTATGATGTTGGAGGCTCCTCCCATTAATAGAGTGTCTTCAGAAAATTGGGAGTGATTTAGATTTTTGACTCCATTGCCAAACTTGATGCCAGTGATGAGTCCAACCCGACGCTTGTGATCTAGGGCCTTACTGAAGGATTCAGCCATTAATATGAAGAGATAGGGGGACAAGGGGCAGCCTTGTCTTAGACCACGTGAAGACTGGAAGGAGGGAGTTGGCCTGCCATTTATGAGAGGGGAGATCCAAGGGCCGCTTATGCAGGCCTTAATAAGATCAAGGAAGGAGGAATCAAATCCCATTTTTTTGAGAACTGCAAAGAGGAAGGAGTGCCAGACACGGTCAAAGGCATTGGCTAAGTCTAGTTTTAGGATAAAGCCTTTTTCGTTGCGAGATAGGCTGGAGTGAATAGCTTCTTGGACAAGAAGGATGGAATTAGAGATTTGTCTATTAGACAGAAATCCTCCTTGGTTTTCGGAAATGAGAGAATGAAGATGGGGTTTCAGGCGAAGGGCTAATATTTTGGTCAATATTTTATAAGAGGCATTACAAAGGGAAATGGGTCGAAATCTGGAGAAGGAGGAGGGTCGGTTTTCTTTAGGAATGAGGGCGAGATGAGTAGCATTGGTATAGCCTCCAACTTTGCATTTGTGTTGGGTCAAATGCATCAGCTTGATCAAATCTTTTTTTATTATCTCTTAGTAGGTCCTGTAAAAGCTAATGGAAAAGCCATCTGGTCCCGGAGCTTTATCTGGATGCAAGGTCCCTATTGCTCTGAGGATCTCAGTTTCGTCTATTGCTCTTGTGAGCAATTTATTGATGTCCTCAGTGACAGTAGTGGGGAGATACTAGAGAAGATCAGAGTAGTCCTTTTCACTTTTGGTCTCAGTGAGAAGAGTTTGAAAGTGAGCAGAAGCAGCCATTTTGATTGCTTCCTGGTCTGAATGAAGAGTGCCCTCAGCATCTGTGATGATACTTATGTTGTTGCGAATTCTCTTGATAGTAGCCTGTTTGTGGAAATAAGCAGTGTTTTTATCTCCATCTTGAAGCCATAACTGTCTTGATTTGATGCACCATTTCTGCTCCTCTTCTCGGTTGGCACAATGGAGCTGATAATAAAGATCGTTTTCGAGCACACGATGCTCTGGAGTGAGCCCATTTGTTTCGATTTGTTCATGAACTCCTTCCAGTCTTTTCTTTATAACAGTTTGTGTCCTCTTTGGTTCTTTGTAGTGGGATTTCGCCCATTCCTTGAGGGAAATTTTGGTGTTTTTCAACTTGCTTTCCCATATGAAAACCAGAGACCCTTCTATATGCTGGCTCCAGACAACTCGAACAATATTATTGGCTTTAGGAATATTGTTCCATAGGGGACTGTATTTAAAGGGTATGGGCCCTAAAGGGCGATGCTCTTGGAGGTTGAGCGTGACAGGATAGTGGTCAGAGGCAGAGAACGGGAGGACGAGGGCAGAGACTGTGCAGAAGGAGGCAAGGAGGGTGATGTCCACAAGAATTCTGTCTAATCGCTCCATAATATTATCTTTCCCAATTCTGCGGTTGCTCCATGTAAATTTGCGATTTCTGGGAACAATATCAACCAACTCATTCTCCTGCATGATGTCTTCTAATTGAGCTCTAGAAGGATCTTGGGCGAAAATTCCTTCTCTTTTTTCATTTGAATGGAGGATGAGGTTAAAATATCCTCCTATTATTATATTCATGTTCTCCTCTTTTTCTATGTCGGCCTTGATAGTGTTCCAACATTGTTCTTTATCTTTGTAGTGATTAGGTCCGTAGACATTGTAGATGACAATTTTTTTGTTGTCTTTTTTGTTTTCTAATTTGACTTTGATCTAATTTTGATTAATAATGCTTCTTTTGAGTATCCATTCGATGTTGTTCCAAAGGGTGACAATACCCCCAGAAGCCCCTCTAGATTCATTGAGTTGGCCATCATACTACTTAAACTTATCAATAATGTCTTTCATATTAGATTTTCCTTGTTTGGTCTCTTGCAGGAGAAGGATGATTGGTTTCTCCTGGTTTATCAGATATTTAAGAGCAACAATTTTAGAGGGGTGCCCCAATCCCCTATTGTTCCAAGAAAGTACTTTCATCATTGAGTGCCAATGTTCCGAAGGGTTGCTCTCCCTCCATGTTCCTTGGCTCTCATCTCTTTGTTGTTTTGCCCCAAGATGTAGGTTTCGATAGGGTTTTGAGTGCCCATTGCTATGTATTTTTGCGCATTTTCATCTCTTTGTTACTTGAAGGACCTCCTACTAGGCCCCTGCTTTTTCTGTGGTTCAAGGTTTTCCCCATGATCTTTTAAAGAGTTTCTAGTAGCACGGATGGAGGGGGGGTCAGGGGGAGAAGGGGAGGAACTAGGGCCATCGGTCTAGGAGAGGGGAATGGTAAGAGGAGGATTGTCCTTAGGAGGGGATAAGGAGGAGAAGGGTTTGGTGGATTCCAAGTTGGAGATTGGAGGAGGCAGGGGGTGGGGGCTGAGCAGAGGAAGCAGAAGGTTGAATAGGGGGATCCTGGGAAGAGGGAGTGGAGGTGGAGGCGAAGTGGTTGGAATGGGAAGGAGCAAAGGATGGCCTAGATTTAGGGTTAGGGGCAGATTTCTTCTTTTTTACTGGCTCCCATTAGGCTTCTTGTTCAATATTTTCCGCATCAATAACTTTAGAACAATGATTTGCAAAATGACCATATTCGTGACATACCTTGCATTTTAAGGGGATCTGCTCGTAGTCAAGTTGCTGAATGTGAGTCCAATCATCCACCTTGAGCTTAATGGCCTCTAGGAGCCCTTTACCAAGATCAACCTCAACACAGATCCTGGCACAAGCTTGCATGTTGTCCTTTGGTTCGCTACGGTCGATGAATTTGCCGACGGCATTCCCAATGGCATGGGCCGATTCGTCCCCCCAGCAGTGAAGAGGGAGATGAGGAAGACGGACCCAAACCGGAACCACACTGGGCACATCAAGTTCTGGATCGAAGTATGGGGTCCATTTTTTAAGATATAAACCTCTCGAATCCATGAAGTAAGGTCCTTTTCTGAAGATTAAATCCTTTTCCTCCCTAGATTCGAAATGAAAGGTGAAATACCCTTTCCCACATAAGCGAATGGAGATTTTACCATATATTTTGTCGACTTAGTTTTGTTCAACCCAACGTTGAACCATTCTCAGAGAGGGCCAAAGTCCAGTGAACTGACCAACAGACCCTTTTCAGCTAACGAAAGAGCGACCATTCGAGGAAGAGAGGGAGGAAGAACGACTTATTGAAGGCCCTCAAGTTTCTTAACAAATTTGGAGATTGCAGGGCAGGGCCTCTAAGGCGGAAAATATTTGACCAGATCAGAGAAGGCGAGTTGGGTGGCATCAACCTCCGAGGAGGATCCTGGAGGGGCCATCAGGAGAAGAAAGGGAGCAGGGCCAGAAGGCCAAGGCAGGCCAGGCGCAGCTGCATCAGCAGCGCAACCTAGAGAGCACACAACATTCGATAGACGGTGCGCACTTGCATAAAATGCTAGTTATCTGGTTTTTTAATATTTTTTAATTGAATTTAGGTCAATTTTAATTTTAATCAGTCTTACCAATTCCTCAACCTCCATAAACAACTCCTAAAATATGCAGAGGTTTCTTTGAAGATCTTCCGAATCATCCGTACCATATTTTTCGGTTATTATAAATAGCCCTTCCATATTTGAACTCCCATTCTATCCTATGCTCTACCTCTCTTTTTTTCCCGCAAACGTACTCAACATTTCATTCTTGACTGTAATTCACACAAATTTAGTTGGATATTTTCAGGGAACCAACGATAGCAAGAGAAAGAGAAGAAACTAGTGTAGTGTTCGAAGAGTAGCTGCCGGTCATGGCAGAGACATTTGGGGAAAAGCGGCTAATGGACCACCTCTGCCATGGCTTCCGTCTGGTGGAGGATGCCAAGAGAGGCATCATCACCTTCAATAGTCTCAAGAAGAACGATGTGTTGTTGAGGATGGAATTGATGAAGGATGAGGAACTCCGAGCCACGATCGAAGAAGCTGACTTTGACGCTGACGGCGCTCTGGACGTGAATGAATTCTGCGTTATTATAATCAGATTAAGTCCGTTCTTCATAGCGGAGGCCGAACAGTGGTTAGAAATGGTAAGCCATGGATATGATCCATACCTTTGATTTTGATAGCTCTGGGCGAGCTTCATTTCAGGGTTGGGAAACAGGAATGGCTTTATTAGGTTGAGCTATAAAGTCTTTATTAGGTTGAGCTACAAATTCTTTAATATGCTTAGTAAAATTTACTAATCATAAACATTTTGGTATCTATCGTTGAATTCAAATTTAATTTGTTTTCGATCTGTGTTTTGAAAACAAATTAAAAACCCTCAATAATCGATTGATAATCGAGTTCTTTGTTTGAGTTACCTTTTCCTTTACTTTAAATTACTGTGGTAAGCATTGGTTACTTCCTAGCATCCTTTTTGAAAAATAGTTGTGGTAATTATTGGTATGTTCCTAGCATCCTTGGTCTCTAGTGAGGTGGTAAGGTGGCTTTTAGGAATGACATTTTGGGAGTTTTTTTAAACCTTTATTGATTTTTTTTGTTGGGTTCTAAGTCATATTTATTGTGAACCATTTCAAATTCTTCCTTTTTGTTTACGTTTAACATTATAGATTGAAGTTACTTTTAATATTATTGAGGTTAGTTTAAATTTATAGAGTGAGGAAGCAAAATAAGGTTGGTAGAGTGGGATTTTAGGGCATAGAACAATACATTATAGAGTGAGGAAGCAAAACAAGGTGAGGTAGCAAAAAAAAGTTGGTAGAGTAGGATTTTGGGGCATAGAACAATACATTATAGAGTGAAGAAGCAAAACAAAGTTGGTAGAGTGGGATTTTTGGGCATATAACAATAACATAGGAAGCAAAACAAGGTTGGTAGAGTAGGATTTTGAGGCATAGAACAATAACAGATGATGGAGTCAAGTGCAAGGTTGACATTTCAAATTTCACTGAATCTAGGTTACTTCAAAACAGAAGTTGATAGAAGGTAAGTTATATAAATTTTTACTCGAAGCCCTTAGAAAGGGCCAAGGTCCAAGAATATTTCACTCAACCCACATATAAAATCACACAAGTGGTCTTAATCTAGCCAATTAAGAATGCAAAGTATAAAATGTAGAATAGGGAAAGGGCCAAGGTCCAAGAAGAGTTCACCCAACCCACATATAAAATCATACTAGCGGTCTTAATCCACATATAAAATCACACTAGTGGTCTTAATCTAGCCAATTAAGAATGCAAAGTATAAAATGTAGAATAGGGGAGGGTTGAGCCACAAAACCGTAGTGGGTGGACATAGAAAGGTTAACTACTACTAAAAGTAAGTTTCATCCTCCTCCAGTGAGCCATTAAGCGACCTTAAATTCGACCCAGAAGAGGAATTCTGTAAAGGCTTGATCTCCATCCATCTTCAAATGCGGAAGCTAGACCTCTGAAAATCTCCTTGGCGAAAATATTTTTTTGTTGGAAAGTTTTGGGTGCAGTGATAAGTGGCATGGTTTAAGCTTGAATGCATGGAGATAGTGTGGTGAGGCACGTAGTTGTGAGGGACCTTGTTTTTTACCTCATTTTCTTATTCCATTCTTATGTTTAAGAAAACCCTTTAATAACTTTGGGGACTTCATTTTTTAACTTAATATTTTTGTTAATTTCATGATTATGCTTTAAAAAAAACGACATTTTTGTTAATTTCATGATTATGCTTTAAAAAAAGTGACATCTATGCATGCATATGAAGTGAACAAGTTTCGTCGTGGAACTTTAAAATTGAGGCCGCCTAGAAAGTTGCAACAACTACATGCATCTGCTGTGAACAAGTCTCGTCATGGAACTTTAAAATTGAGGTCGCCTGGAAAGTTGAAACGACCAATTTTGTGGAAAAGACCTATTGGAATGAAATAAATTTATGATATTTTTGTTTTTATTATTCTCTGTAAAAATGAGTCAAGCATGGTAGGGACTAGTTGCCATGCAACCTCCCTTATTTTATTTTAGGTAAGAATTGAATATAAAATCATTTATATAATCCAAATTGAGCATAAAATACAAATTAATGTAAAGTTTCTAAGACAATCTAATACATTAGATAAAGCTTTGTAAAATAGATAAAGCTTTGTAAAAGTAAAAGAGAAGTTAAAATTTATAAATTACATTATACTAGGAAAATTGGCAAAACTAGATGGGAATCACCCCCAGCTATCATTATAAGATAAGACATCATTGTCGCATTTCAAAGTGATGGTAAACACCTCATCACTTTTACATGAAATAAATGCATCATACGACTCATAAAACAAGGCCAACAACATCATCATCACATTTCAAAGCGAGGGCAAACACATCATCACTTTTACATGAAAGAAATGCAACACACAACTTATAAAACGAGGCCAAAAAATATCATTTTCGCTTAAACAAGTGATGGAAAACACATCATCATTTTCACAGTGTAACATGCAGCAAATGATTTACAAAAATAAGGCCATGAAAAGCTAACATATCTACAAAAACAATCTAGAAAAACCATTTCGTACTTATCAAAGCGAATGGATCATCTCCCTGTGGCACGTTTGCTTGTCGATCAACTCTTTCGACTGGTGTATGCACGGGCGTTTTGTCTTTAAGGTGCTGCTCTGGATTAAGTCTCCAACATGTGGCTCTTTGGTGGCCACTTCAGTCATAATGAATGCAAAAGGTCCTTCTCCTCCAAACTTGCTTAACCGATTCCTTTTCCTTCTAGGGAGAAGGATTTCCATGCGTCATCCTCCTTTGTGCCACCATCCTTTTCCAACACTTAGAAAACACATGGTTATGCAAACCATAAAAATGACATGTTTTTCGATGCCCTAATTTACGACCATGGTTATCAATATTCTTATAATCAAAATGCACTCTGGAATAATGAGACTTACTATACCTTCTCTAGTGGTCTCTGGTGCGATCATGGTGATGGGAGCTTGCCTCAGCTCTTTCACTGCAACATGCGCTGCCATGGGACGATGGCAAAGTGTCCCCATCATTCCTCTTCCCTGGAGAGTTCATAAATATCTATTTTCCCTTGATGTCCTTCGAACATCCTTCTTCAGTGTACCCCAAACCTGCATAGCGCGGTCTATGCACAACCTCCAATGGTTGGTTTATGCCTTGGCCTCGAACACCAAGTCCTCCTCCTTTGTACCCCATCGTGGTGAGGAGTCTCATGTCGGTTCTTGAAATGGGTATATCCACACTTCTAACTGAAAGGAGACCTTGTGAAGAAACTAGAGATAAATCAACACTGTTTTCCTTACCTGTCGATTGCGAAACAGGTGAAGAAAGCTTATGTAAGCCTTCGTTGCACTTCACTTCCTCTAAGGCCTCTGTCGTGGCTTGTAGCTGAAGTTGCAACTGCTGATTCTCCTCCTTCCCTTCTTGGAGGAATGCCTTCAATGCATCATGATCTGCTTGTAGAATTTCGTTATTGCGGTTCAATTCTTCCCACGCCTCTGTCGTGGCTTGCAACTGAAGCTGCAACTGATGTTTTTCCTCCTTTTATTCCTATAGGAGTGTCTTCAATTCATCATTCTCTGTTGCATGTTTTTCATATGCCTCGTACAATATGTCCGCTTTCTCAGACACCCTAAGCATGGTCTTGTACATGTCCTTAACATTCTCCATGGCTCAACTCAGCGAATGTTCAATTTTCACGCCTGCAATCCAATCAACAAGAAGACCTGCTCTGATACCACTTGATTCAGGGTAAATTCCGCTTAACCTTAACCAAGACCTTTAACTTTCGCTGATTGTTAGAATTGCACTAATTAAAGCATTAATGAACATAAATGAACAACTGTATGTTGCAAAGAAGAGGAACATAAAATGACAATATCAACAATCATTAGAACACGTCATTTGATAATGGAGTTCGTCCAAGAGGAACTACATCTCTGGGCCTCGATGTCAAGATGGTGTAGGTTGCTGCATTAAGTTTTGTAAGGAGTGAAGATGTACATGGATGTGTTTTCTCTGACATACAAGGAAAATTTCGTCACGTAGGAGTGGCTATACCTCTCTACGAGAGGTTCCACTGCAGGACTCTCATGCATAAAAAGGACGCTTATCAGTATGATAATAGCTCACACATAAAGACTGTGAGTATCCCTCTGACATGGAAAACAAGGGATCTCAATGACATACGTGTGACACGGAGTATCCCACCAACATGGCATAAAAGGGACCTCAAAAACATACATGAGTATCCCGCCAATATTGCATCAAGGGATCTCAAACATAATACAAGTCCATGACAGAAAGTACAACAATAACAAAACACAACAAGCTCCCACGACTCATACATCAACATCTATACATCACTACGCATCTTAGGAACAAAGAAGTACATGAGATCAACTCATCATATACCTCATGCTAAATATGGCTGAAGAATGGTTGCTGCTGCTCCTGGATTTGAAATCACCATCACAATCGTGGCATCAAAAGGTGTGAAATCGACTTCTCACTCGCTGAAAGTTGACACCTCCAACTTCACTTCAAAAAGTGACCAAAAATATAAATCTCAGATGAAAAATCTGAATACACCATCATATTCGAGGCATTGAATAATGCAAAATCAATTGTCCATTTTCTGAATTCTGATGAAATGAAAATCTGGGGAAAAAAGGAATCTTTTAGATTCCCCCTAGATTCCTCCACGTAGCTGCTCCATGGGTGGACTAGAAATTTGCAACTCAAAAGGTGAATCCAACCTCGCCATTGCGTTCCCTGCGAAAAACCGTGAAAAATGACTGTAAACTTGACTATATTCCGACATGGAGAAAAATTACCTCACTGGGAAAATTTCAAGGCTCATCTTCCTGCATAATCACTGCTCCACATTCATGGTTCCACCTGCAAATTTCCTTGATCCGCGTGCGCACTCTTGCTCCGTTTTCGCCTTGGCACACTTATCAAAACCCAAGTTTAAATAGTACACTGAGGACAGACTTAACCAAGTCCCATTGTTAGCGCGTTGGTTTAGATCCATAATGAAAGGGAGGAGGTCGGGCGGTCAAACCTCGCCTCCTCCAAAAATAGAGGCGTGTAGTTTTTGTTTAAACCAAAATTATTTAAGTTTAGGGGGGCCGGACCCGCCTTGGGCTGCCCGCCCCACCCACCTCCGCCGAAATCATTATAGTGTAAGGGTTATGTTTTAAATTTAAACCATACGATGTTTGTATGGTTGGGGTGGCGAGGTTGACCGTCGACCACCCCACCACTTAATACGTGGTTTTTGCGTGGGGTCCGGTAAGGGTTATGGCCTACTAGCCCAGTGTTAATATATGGTTAATATATGCAGCAATCATGTGGTGGGGTGGCATGGGTGGGGGCCTGCCACCCTTTTTTTATATTATTTTTGTTTCATTTAACCAAACTGTGTTTTTTTTTTTTTTTTTTAATGCTGATTTTGACCGTAGGAGTCATTGCAAAAAGGCCAAAATTTCGCTCGGAATTTGGCCTGAGCTTGTCGGAATTTGGTGGTCGGGAAAAGTCGAACTTGCGCCTTCCTTAAGGCTGCCCAGTCACCAAGTCAACCCTAAACTTTGATTGCCTCTAACTTTCGCATACGAGCTCGGTTTAACGAACCGTTCGCACCGTTACGATCAAGACAATGAGATATTCAACCAAAAGCTGATTCGAGAGCTATCCAAACACTTTGATTTTTGAGCTTCCTTAGGCCCTCTTTGTCCTGTGTGTCTCTAGAGCCACCTAGATCACCATGGTTCCCATAATTTGATCCAAACATAATGATTGTATCAAAATTGTCGGTATGGGTTAGGCTATACAACCTTCCCCTTGATTTTTGGCATCAAAAAACTCTAGAAGGCATTAACAACCTCTTAGGGCGATTCAATAAGACAGACACTCAAAGAATGGAAGAACAAATATACACTTTTTCCAAAATCTATGTGGAGGTTGATCTCATCAAAGGTGTGTCATATCACATCCACCTACGACACAACAAGCAAATTTGGACACAATTCTTAGATTTTGAGAACACGACCTTCAGATGCTGAATTTGCCGAGAGACAGGACATCTGCAAAATACGTGCCCTGAAGCCAAGAAAGAGTCGTGAAGGAAGAAGAAGACAGGAAAGCAACCCAAAGGATGGAAATTTCCCTCACATTTTCTAGAAGACGAAGAGGATGAAGAATAAAAGGATCCCCATTCCAATGAAGGAAATCAAAATACACAAGAAAGTGTAGAAAAGGGGGAAGCATCTCGTGAAGTGTCAGAAATTCCATTGCCCGCAACTCAGCTGGCAAGGATTCTTAAAGCAAAAGATTCAGGAGGTTTCAAACACCACCATCTTTCAAAAATTTCGAACTCAGACAAGGAAAACCCAAGAATGGAAGAAGAAAAACAACTTGTTATTGTATCATCTATGCCATCATAAGGAGAATGGCAGAAAGTAGAAAAGAAGAAATGGAGAAAAGTTTAACCTCTTCTCTGTATTATTTAGTTTTTAATGTATGGATTTGTAATCACCAGTCTTGGACTTGACTAATTGAATGCTTGCAAGCATCTACAACATGTAATTTTGGTTTAATGAATAAAATTATGATTTTTTCTTGGGAAAAAAACTATAACGATTTCCCTACTTAAAAACTTTAACAATTTTACTTGTTTAAATATTTTTAAAATTTGTTTTATATTTTGAAGTAGAAACCTAAATTCAAAAGTTGAAGAAGATCTCAATTATTATAATGTCACTTCAAATGGAACCTTGCAAATCACAAGTTTTAATAATTAAAAAAAATTAAAATCATTATGTATGGACATGAGGGGAATTTTGATTTTAGATACAATAACTTCTGCTATCAATTACTTTTTGCATAAACAAAGAGGATTAAGGAGCAACCCTACTTATTACACTTGTTACTTCTGCTATCAATTACTTTTTGCATAAACAAAGAGGATTAAGGAGAAACCCTACTTAATACACTTGTTTTGATATGGAAATTAATAATTTATTAGAGTGATTTGAGTTAAATTGTAGATCAAATTTGTTATTTCAAATTACATTAACGTATTTTGGGAAAATCAAATTGATCATATTAATATAATTTAAATATTTTTTTGCTTTCTAAATTTTTTTTTTTAATGAACTTTACTTCAAATTTGACTTAAAATTATTAAAATAATAAATTTAAATTAAATATTTATATAAATTAAATATTCAAAAAGTTTCCAAAAATTTAACCTATTTATATAGTAAAAAACTAATAATGTTACCCACCAAATAAACAAAACAAGAAGTGAAGTTGCCACCAAATTTCAACGTAAAAACCGAAACATAGAATAGTTGGACTTTGACAACCAACCATTCATTAATGATGGCTGCTGTTAGCTGACGAGGCGGTTACACGGACTCTCCAACGGTTGTTTGTTGGCTCGCACTGGGCCCTACACACACCACATTAAATTTTTGATATACAACAACCTCTCGAAGCTTTCGGAATGCCATGGCATCCATGAACGACGTGGAGCCCCAGGCGATGATCGATGAAGGCAACTTGGACAGTGATGGGGGAGGAGGAGGAGGCCGAAAAGTGGTTAGAAAAGGCAGCGATGTATATATGATCCATACCTTTGATTTCAATAGCTTTGTGTGAGCTTCAGTTAAGGGCTGGGGAAATGGAATGCCTTAGTTCGCTTTCTCACCCTTCCCTTCCTTCCATATGTATGTTTATATGATTTTATGTTATATAGTTCAAGAAATACAAAACACTTTTAACTCATTCTTAAACTGAGCTCCAACTCAAGACCTGGTCATTTGCTGAGGAGCTATTTTATTGTTTTAAGAGACAAAACTTACATTTCAGTAAAGGAGGATCATGCAGGGGCGGGGGTGAAACAAGAGTGTGGAGAGGGATGGCAAACAAAATTTAGGGTTTTCTGCATGAGGGGGTCCGCCAAATGCCTCACTATTGCGACCCCTCAACATTCTTTGCAACCCATCTCTTGTTGGTGGCATAGTATCGATGGCCGCGGGTTGCTTCTTGCAGCGGCCATCATTGGTTCAACTCTTTCCTGGATATCCAGCGGCTGCTTTGGATGTGGCGTGCTCTTTCTGCATTGGTTTTTTTTCTTTTTCTTTTCCAGGGTTTGGTGGAGGCCTCGCCATTGTGGCCCCATCAACAACCTAGGCGGCTCACTCTTTCTGCAGCGGCCTCTTAATTTCCTCTTCCCTATTGGCGACAATGTTTCAGGCGCGGTGGGTTGCTTCTTATAGTGATCGATGGTGGACCTGCTCCCTCCCAATTTCCCTGTTGCTGATCATGGATGTGGCTTGCTGGGTTTTCTTTGTTGGCTGGCCGCTGCAGCTCCTCTTCACTACAGATATTTGATTTTTTGGTATTAGGTTTGCTCTCATTTGTGTCAGGGGGCTACTTTTTTGTGGATGTGGTTCATGGGTTTGGGCTAGTGCTACTGATGCCCCCGTTTTGCTGCCACTGTTTTGGGGCTTGTTCATTGGGTTTCAGGGCTGCCGATGTCTTCATCTGGGTTCATGGATTTATTCCTTTTCACCCCTTTCCTGGGGTGGTTGTTGACGTGTATTGCATGGTTTTTCCCATTCTGGGGCTTTATGTTGATCCCTTATGGGGTTTTGTGAGCCTTTGGGCCTGGATTATATTGGCTTATTTCAATCATTATTGTGCAGATGCATGTACCCACAGTGTTTTGGGTTATACATTTTTGGAGTGATTCTCTGTATTTTGATCCATGGAGATTTTACTCTGGACCATATGCTATATGCATGTTTATGTAACATCTTTTTATCTAATAGAAAGTTGTTGTTTTTTTCTTCTAAAAAAAAAAGAGGAGGATCGTAACTCTTCTATGCGAAAAATGATTCAGGTTATCTCTTAAGTTTTTTAATTATAAATTATAAATTTGAATTTGAATAAAATAATATAAATAATATGGTTTTTTTTAAAATATATATGTTTTAAATTTTGTTTAGGTTTTTTAATTAATTTAAAATTTTATTAATGTAAAGGTTTGTTTTTTAGGTGCAATATTATTTATAGGGTTTAATATAAAAAAATTTAGGGTGTAATATTATTCATAGGGATTAATATTAATTTTTTGGGTTTATAATATTAATTTTACAGTTTAATTATAATATTAATCATTTGCGTTTAATATTATTCCATTGGGTTTATAATACATTGGGATTTTAGAATTGATCCCCTAGGTTTATAATATCAATGTCTTTAGTTTATCAATCTAAAAGTTCATATTAATAGGGTATAATACTAGCATTTTTCAAATCAATATGCAAAAGAAAACACCGAAGTCAACGGAGACAGCTGCCTGACACTGTAGAGATTTGGTGAGTTTTGTCATTTTACGACGAATCTCTACAGTGTCGTGAGCTAAACGCTCAGGCGTTAATTATTAGTCCATATAGGGTTTAGTATTAATCTTTTGGGTTTATAATATTTATCTTAGAGTTTATATAGCTTCGACTTATAATATTAATCACTGGCTTTTAATTTTATTTCCTTGGGATTATAATACCTTGGAATTTTAGAATTGATCACCTAAGTTTATAATATCAATGCCTTGGGTTTATCCATCTAAAGATTCATATTAGTAGAGTATAATATTATTAATCCTTGGATTTCTAGTATAATTCTGTATTTAATAAATAAAAATTGAAAAAAAAATATTTTTATTTATTAAATAAAAATGAATTAATTAATAATGAATGAAATAAAAAAATGAATTAATTAATTATTATAAATATTTTTAAATTAATAATGCTATTAAATTAAATTTATTAATATTATATTAATATTAATAAATTTAATTTAATAGCATTATTAATTTAAAAATATTTACAATAATTAATTTATTCATTTTTTATTTCATTCATTATTAATTTAAAAATAAATATTAATATTAATAATAGTAGTAATATTATAATATTTATGTTAATAATAATAAAATGTGATTGATATATTCTTTTTTCTTAAATTAATCTATTTACTAATATCAACTCATTTATTGATGATGATGATGGTGGTGGTGGTGGTAACGTCTACTGAGACCAATCTTTGGTCTATCGGACCTAAAGAAACGAATTACTTAGTTTGATTTAAGATTTTATTCCTATTCTCAAAAAGATTGGAGAGAAGCCTCCTAAGCTCACTATAATTTTGACATCTTAAAAGGCTAGGAAGGTCAGTATTGCAACAAAGATTATGAAATTGAGATCTAATGTGGTTGTACGCGGGGCACTCAGAGGAAGTGATTTTCAACCTCGATGTTCATATTCTTACAGAGATGGCAGATCCTTTCCATCCATGGTGTTTTAGGAACTGTCCAACGACCTGTTTCACTATGGAGCTCATGAGAGTTCGTTCTAATCTTGGCTATATTAATTTTCTTCTTTGAGCTAGTTAAAATAGAGAGATACTTTTGATCTTATAGGGTGGGTTTGATGACCTCCTTATAATATCTTAATTTTCTTTTAGCCGATAGATCTTTCTCACACCACATATTTTCTTTGAACTTAGAGGTAACAATTTTTTTGATGTTATTAATAATTTGCAATGCAACATTCTCGTTGATCTCCCAATGGTTTAACCAGACCCTGGTGTCTTTATACCAACTACGTTTGAGCCTTAGGTGGTTTTGGCTGGAATTTAAAGCTAGCTTAGGAAGTCTATGGTCTCCTATGCTATTGAGTTTGTGCTTGTACAAAAAAAGCCTAGTCATAGCTAGGCTCTCGATAGGGGAAAGACCCATTTCTATAAGGAGAATAGGATAGAGTGTATTGCTTTTAATTTTGAGGTTATACGTTATAAAACGCTTCTGGATTTGCTCAATATTTCTCCAGGAATTCTCTAGAGATGCTGCAACCCCAAACATCACATCCATATAAGATAACAGGAGTGACCAAAGTTTCAAAGAGGAACTTATTTCTATCCCACATTACGAGGTTTGTCGTTTTACAATTATTTTCAAGACCAAAATAAGCTTTCCATCCCCCATTAATCCTTTTCTCAATGCTATAGTTCCAGTTGAGCTTATGATGAATATCAATTCCTAGGTACTTGTAAGAAGACACTTCCTCCAAGTTAATATTGTCATACATAAAATTAGCATAAGTGTCCTTCTTGGATTTGATAATCATAACTTTTGTTTTGTCAGTGTTAACAGTCATACTTGTGGTAGAGCAGAAATCCTTAAGAAGTCTAAGTTTCTTATCAAGATCAGTTGGGCACCTTGCGAGAAGAACAATATCGTCAGCATAGAGAAGAAGGATGATGATAATCCCAGCTAAGATCGTGCCAGCACAACCTGCTTCCTCTAAACAACCTTCTAACTTGTTGATGTAAATGCCAAAAAGGGTAGGGGAGAGGGGGAAACCTTGTTTAACTCCAATATTACACTTAATATCTTTCGACCACCCCTCATTGCTCTTTAACTTGGCAATTACATTATCGTATAAACTTATAGCGTCCGCTCTTAGCTCGAAAGGAACATTTAGCTCTTCTAATCTATTCCATAGGTTGTTTCTAAGGACCGTATCGAAAGCCTTTCTAAAGTCCCCAAAGCAACAGAAGATATTGGATTTATCATTGTGGCATTCCTCCACAATGATCCTAAGTGTAATGAGGTGGTCCGTTGTTGAGTGATGCCTTCTGAAACCGGCTTGGCTTTTAGCCCGCTTACCTTCACTTTCAAGCCATATGCTCAACTTCTTTTCCAAAATAATACCATATAACTTGGCTAAGAGAGGGTTGATCATAATTGTTCGATAATTAGAGGGGTTATTTGTATCCCCACTTTTAAAAATAAGGATAATGACGCTATGAGTCCATGGTTTAGGGAACCCTTGCTTGACCACTTGATTGAAAAGCTTGTGGATGTGGGGGATGAGGACATGACCTCCAATTTTTAATATTTCCGTCTGGTAACCTTCAATGTCTTTAGCTTTCCCATTTCCCAGGCGTTTAACCCCAAAATCAATGTCTTCTAATGAGAAAAATTCTTTCGTTGTGAGCAGGGTTTCAAAGTTATCCCTGACATTTGGAGATTCATAAAGCTTTTTAAGATAGGAATTCTAGTCGTGTAAAGAAATTTTATTATTATCTTTAGTTTTCCTAGTTAGAATCTGCCTCCAGAATTTCTTAGGAGCCACCTTAGAGAGGTGTAAGAGCCAACTTAGTTAAATATAATACATTAATATTTATTAATCAATAATGTTAATAAATTAAATTTAGTAATATATTAATAAATATTAATATTAATAATAGTATTAATATAATAATAATAATTATAATAATAATCATAATAATAATTATTATTATTATTATAATTTGATTTCGGCAATAATGCTAGATTTAAGACTCTTGTGATCCATAATTTATCTTAATTGTCTTTCAGATTAATCACATCTTAATCACATCATTAGGATGAATCACATTAGATGATTAGAAAAGTGGACGAAATCTTAATGATATGATTAATCTGAAAGACATTTATCTAAATATAATGTGATTGATAAAGCCACCCAAATTCTAATGATATGATTAATCCTAAAGACATTTATCTAAATATATTGTGATTGATAAAACCAACCAAATCCTAATTATATAATTAATCTGAAAGACATTTATCTAAATATGTGATTGATAAAGCCAACCAAATCCTAATAATATGATTAATCTGAAAGACATTTATCTAAATATAATGTGATTAATATATTTTTTTGGTGTAAATTAACTTATTTAGTAATATCAACTCATTTACTAATACGATTGTGCTAATTAAATAATATATATAAATTTGATTTTTCTAATATATATGTAAGTATGTAAGTGAAATTTACCTTAATTTAAACACAAGTTTTTTTAATTACAAATTTCATTATTCATATTTATTTTATAAATAAAATTTTCTTTGAATTCGACTAGGATTTTTCTTTTAATTGCTAATTTCATTTTTCCTATCTATAACTGTTCAAATTTTTGAAAAATATATTTCAAGCGAATTTGAATGAAATAATACATGATTTTGAAAAATATGTCTTAAATGAATTTGAATGAAATGATACGCGATTTTTTGAAATTACAAACGAATTTGAATAAAATAACATGACTACACGAGTTTCAAATCTTATGAAAATACGAGGGATTTTTCAATTTTACGCGGGATATTTTTCAAAAATAATCTTTCACTTTATGAAATTATAAACGAATTTGAATAAAATAATACGACGGTACGAGTTTCAAATCTTATGACAATACGAAGGATCTTTCACTTTTACCCGGGTATTTTTCAAAAATAATCTTTCACTTTCCCAACCGGAATTTTTCAAAAATAATTTGATTTACCGGAGGATTTTTTCAAGTTTTTAAATTCTTTTATGTATTAAAAATTATTTTAAATTATAAAGCTAAAAAAATCTAAATTTCATTAATTATCATTCCAAAGAATTTGGATTTTTACGATTTTTATTAAATATATAATTTCTTTAATCTTTAATTTAAAACCTGGATTTCTAATTATATGTAATTTCTAAATCATTTAAAATAAATATCAAAATTTTAACGAAAACATTTCCGTTACAAAATTAACTTTCTATTTTGTTATCAAGAAAATTTAAAATACCATTTTACAATTTAAAAAAAATGTTAGTTGCAAAATTAACTTATCTCTTGAATTAATATGATAAAAAAAGAAAAAATACAAATGAAAATAATTTTTTTATTAAAAAAATAAAAATAAATTAAAAAACTTGTTAATTAACCAGTTTGATTTTGAAAACTAATTTAATGTAAATTTACGAGCAAATAACAGTTTTTGAAAAAAAAAAAATTTTATCATTTAGCATATAGAAAAATTTCAAAATGTTTATTATATAAATAATATTTAAATGAAATATAATGGTAAATAGTTTTTTGAGATATATTTTTATTATTATTATTTGATAAATTTTTAAATATTTATATAAACCAATGTAAACAAATAAATAAATAATTATGCATCACCACGATAATGCATAATAAGTTACAAAACTATATTTTTAATATATATATATATATATATATATATATATATATATATTTATTTGTTTCTAAATATAAAGACTTAAAAAATAAAGAGAAATCAAATTCGAAACCGTGGCTGGGTAGGAGAAGTTCCGTGCCAATCTGATTGCTTCCTAATTTCCTTAACGCTTGGATAACGGTGCCCACTTGCATAAGCCGCCCGTTACCAGGACGCGGGCCCTACCACGTTTCTTTGCCGCAAATGATGAACATGCCGCGGCCGTTTCTTTAAAGAGTTTTCTAATGATTCAAGCACAAACACTGTTATTGCAAGATTTTTTAATATAACACTGTTATTGCAAGTTTTTTTAATATTTTTTACTTGAGTTTAGGTCAATTTTAGTCAGTCTTAACAATTTCCATGCTTTCATAAATAATTACTGAAATATGCAGAAATTTTTCTGAAGATTTTCGGAATCATCCATACCATATTTTTTGGTTACTATAAATAAGAGTAGTCTAACTAAGTGGAGAAATAGACCTCACCAGTCCGTAAGCCTTCAGACTCGGGCAAGACCTTCCTCCAACCTCAGACGCGATCACAATCGAATCTTTTCTGACAGAATTTCTAACATGAATATACCAACTCTCTGACAGAATTTCTGACATGAATATACGGCACATTTTCAAATCTAGTAGTTTTAGTGTAACTTTTTTGAAGGTTTTTATGGTGGTTTTTTTGTGATTTTTCTGGTCTAATTTCTCTAAAATATCCCAAAAATTCATTGAAAACAGAAGTTCGATAGATAATTTTGCACAATCAAAGCACCCTAGAAATTTTTAGAGTGCTGAAGCCATATATAGTAAAAAAACCAAACCAATTTAAAGAACAGAAATCAAGATTTTACCTTAAATTTTTTCACTAACTCCAGCACTTAAAACTCCCAAATAGTAGCACTAAAGACAACTCCAATTCAAATTCGCAGATCTTCGAATTAACCATTTTTCCCTCCCGCTCCTGCTCCGCTTCTCCACACCAGCGGATCTGTTCCCTTGCAACGCTGGTCTTGGCAGCGCAAAATTCCTCAGATACGGCGCTCAAATTTATCTGAAGATGACCCTAAATCTAGAAACGCACATCTGTAATACATGGTTCCGCCAAAGACAACTTTGAGTGCGTATCCGAGAAAGGGGGAAGGGATGTCGGAGCCGAGCGCTTGCTACGGGGAAGAAGCAGGCGCAGGAATCTTGATGTTATCTTATCTTGTAACATTAACGTGGACCCTATTATTCATTATTTGAAAAAGTAAAACATGTTTTGGTCCATTTCTACTTTAAATGTCAGAGAAATATTTCGACTCTTTCAGTTTATTCTTCATGACACTAAAGAGTTGAGGCCATTGTCAATGTCACAGGCTCCTGCCAAGGGCTGAACATGACACAGTTATGACAATAACTAGAGAATGTTGGGTTTTGACAGACCAAATATTATATTCAGAAAATTTGCATATAGTAAAAAGAGTATATCCATAAACTAAAGCCTGAGGCTTTCATTAATCATCACTTAGGTAAAACAATTGAAACTCGGGATGAGTAATAAAAAGTAGGAAACTTTTTTCAAAGCTAAATTGATATTTAAGGCTAAAATTTTGTGGATATATATTACATTTAACTCAGTTTCTTCCAGAATCTCCACAATTTACATAAAGGGTTCAACAACATATTTTATTTTTAACAATCTTTCTAATGCTTGTTTGTATCCTAAGGTTCTTTCTTGTCCGCACGAAATGAAGCAACAACTATAAAGAAAAAAAGAAAGTTTGCGTTAATCACATGCCACCAGAAATATTGGTTTGCTTTTCAAGATATGCCATTCAACTCAACTATTTCTTGAAGTTGTGAAGTCCTTTTGGATTCCCTTTTGCCAATTCACTAATATGAAATCAGGGATCATCACTCACAAAATCTCTCAGCTATTGAAGTTGAAATTAATCCTCATCGACCCACAAATTGCCAGTTACCAGATCAACATAAATACAAAGGGTGACTTTCATGGAATCCGAAACAATGTGTGTTGCCATAGTAGGGAAATCATATTCAAAATTGGACTATTGTGAAGCTGAAAGAATGCGTCCTTTAGGATGTCTTCGAATTCCAAGGCACCCTTTCAACTTAGCTTCCACATACTTATGATCACTTGGGCTGCCATAATTCCATGAGAAAGGACAGGGAGGTAATTAGGTGTAAGATCCCCATTCACTCCATTGCTTTTCGCTACTTGAATCTCTCTTATTCATCATGGTTTTCATCCCATTGCTTATTCTCTGGATTGGAATCTCTGTATGGGTACTGATAACATTGATGGAATACTGTTCATTCTCCTGTTCCATCTCATCACATTAAAATACCGCAGGAAGAGCAGTCCCATGATCTCCTCCAAGAAAATCAATATCCTCCAAGCAGTTCATCTCTGCATCATTTCTGACTTGATTGAAAGATTCAATCTGAGAAAAGAGGTTATGGTTTTCTAAAATCTGCAAAATCACAGTGCACCAATTATTGACAATCCCCTTCACATTCATGAGGATCATTATCAAACTCTGGTGGTCCATCAAAGTACAAATCATACGATCTACCCCTGTTTTGTTCCAAGCAAAGGTGGTTGTTGTTATACTGCAGTGGCCTTTTTAATAGCATCAAAATTGCTAACTTATCCTACACGCGGGACTATATCTTCATTATTTGAAATTTCCATGATTACGGTCATGAAGAATTGAAAATTCTTCAAATGCCACCATCTGGTGCCATTTTCACCATCATGACCATCCTCGATATCAACCAAAAATCAAGGGAATGTCTCTGTTTTTATTTTTGAGCACAATTCCTGTGTCAAGGAACTCTCAATACTGCTGCTATATTAACCTCCTTCCATTTTTCCTGATAAAAGCTCACATCTGTGGGGTCAGCAAAACTGTCTATTTCAATTTCTGGAACAGTTAACCCTTCTTGTGAATTCTGTCCTTTATTTGCACCAGCGAATCCCTTCTCATGTGACCCAACGGTTCCATGGTTTTGTCCTACATGCTCATCCCTAATAGCCGCACAATTCTCCTCTTGAACTGGAACACTTTGAGGAAGAGCATGGGACTGCTCTTCCTGCGATATTTTCTTCTTCCACCCCATGCCTTTGTTTCCTTCCAAAAGACGGAGAACGTCACCCTGGTGCAAGGCTGCCAACAAGTCCTGATAGAGACTTTCAAAACTTTTTTATCTTGAGCCACATAATCTGAGACAGCTCACAATCCCCATCTCTGCACCATTATCAACTTCACATGCCAGTGTGCCACTGATTTCTCGAATCTTTAACCCTATATATAGCTCTCTGTTCCTCATTGACTGCCATAGCTTTTCAGTGTTCAGAGACCTACAGTGCAGAGAGTCTCCTCGAGTAGATTTAGCTTGTAAATTTAGGAATCTGTCAGTGGAGTTAGTTTTATCAAAATGAGTGGTGGTAGGCATATGTGTTTTTGGGCTTTTTCCTTTCTGTTCTTTCTTCTTTTTCTTCAGCCAGCTGCAGCGAGAGGAAGTGGGTTTGTGAAGACATCGGGCACCCATTTTTCTGTCAACGGTATCCTCTGTTTGTTAATGGGTTCAACTCGTACTGGTTAATCACTGTGGCAACAGACTCAACACAGAGTAATAAGGTTACCTCTGTTTTTGAACAAGCTGCAGCTTATGGGCTTATTGTTGCCATAGATTACACTTTTTTGGCAGAAGTTCGAGGCTTGTTGGCGTTATTGCAGAGGTGTGTTTTAGATCTGAGGTTACCTTCAGATAAATTTGAACGCCGGATCTGCGGAATTTTGCAACGCCAAGACCAGCTTTGCAAGGGAACAGGGCCGCTGGTGAGGAGAAGGGGAGCAGGAGCAGGTGGGCGCGGAGGGAAAAATGGCTTGCGAATTCGAATTAGTCTCAGAAGATGTGCGGACAGCGGGTTGGTAAATTCATCTCATAAATTCTGTAGATGTGCGGAGAGCAGGTTGGTAGTTTCATCTCATAAATTTTGTCAGAGATGAGGATCCGATTGTGACCGGGTTGGGAGTTGGAGGAATGCCTGGCCAGAGGCGAAAGGTTTCCTGACCTGTGACGGAAGCTCGACAATATTGTGATTGTGCTAATTAAATAATATAAATAAATTTGAATTTAAAAAAATCAAAATTTCATTAACCACCATTACAAAGAATTTGGATTTTTAGGATTTTTATTAAAAATATAAATTTTTTAATCTCTGTTTTTAAATTTGGATTTCTGTAATTTCTAAATTTCATTAAAAAAATACCAAATTTCAATGAAAACACTTGCATTGCAAAATTAATTTTCTATTTCCAAAATCCCAGGAAACCCGATTTCCAAAACAAAACAATAAAAATACATGTAAATGATTTTTTTATTAAAAATAAAAATAAATAAAAAAACTTGTTAATTAACAAGTTTATTTTTGAAAAATAAGTTAATGCAAATTTACAAGTAAACAACCATTTTTGAATTTTTTTTTTGTTTTTGTTATTTAACAAAAACACATTATAAAAAATTAAAATAAATATATTTAAAACTAAATAATTTCAAACTATTTATTATATAAATAATATTTAAATGAAATACAATTGTAAATATTTTTTTGAGATATATTTTTATTATTATTATTTGATAATTTTTTAAATATTTATAAAAATTAATGTAAATAAATAAATAAAAATTATACATCATCATCATAATACCACCCAAAAAAAGTTTGCTGTAACCACCATTTTAAGTGGAAACAGATAATTAAGAATTAATTGTATTGTGGTGTTATTTTCTTTTAAATAAGAATATGTGAACAAAATGAAATGTTTATTTTAATAAAGATTTACTGTGGAAGTAGTTTCATAAGTAAATGATTGGTAAAAAGTAAAATCAAGATCTGATGTTAGTTAGAAAACAGTTTCACAGTTATCCAAGAACTCTGGAATAAATAAAGCATTCCAAGGGGAGTTTTGGGTTGGATCTGTGCACAAAAGACACTCTGTGAACTGGAAGCAAGAACTGCTTCTTTTCCAGAATAGATAATACCCTGGGTTGGAGTTCTGGACCGGATTGTCCCGTGAACTCCCCAGTACTACTGTTTTCACTGGAGTCGGAGGGTAATGGACCGGATTGTCCTGGAGACTTCCTCCAGAATTTTCTGAACTAACAACGAACTCAGACTTGAGCTCGGGGGAGAGCTGCAGGACGTGATCGCCCAGCTCGTGGAAGGGAGGCACATACACTACTTCACTCAAATCTCGGGACAGATGAGTAGAATTTGTTTTAGTAGTTGTAAAATCGGAAAGATAATTATTGGTTTTCTGGTTATTAAACCTACTAGAGGGTTATAAATTTGTCCTGTGCTGAACAGGAGACAAACTGTGGAATAATGACAGGAATGTTTCTTTTATTCCAATGAATGAATGTTTATATTTAGAACAGAAGATAGACTATTGAATAATGACAGAACTGTTTCTTTATTTCCAGTAACCGTATATATTTGTAGTTAGAACAGAAGATAGACTGCTGAATATTGACAAAACGGTCCCGTTTATACCTGTGTTAATATATATATACATAGAAGGAAAAACTGTGGAGTGCGACAGAACAGTTCTTTTATTTCAGGAGCAGTATATAAATTAGAGCAGGAGACAAACATAGAAGTGTTTAGTAAAACTGTTCTTTAATTCAGTAGCAACATATAGTTCCGGATTGTGAGTTCAAATGAACGAGTTCTTATTGCATATGAATGAAGCAACAGATATAACAATAAAACCTGTGCAGTCTAGAACCAGGAATAAAGCAGCACGAAGAGGCAAATTTCTTTCACCCTTCCTAAAGAAAGGAGATTACCCTACCTAACCTTCATGGGCGAGGGAGACCGTTAACCCATAACGCCTGTAAAACGGGCCTCTGGGTTGGTCGTCTTCCTCCTTAGGAGCACTCGGACTATAAGTGGTCCGGACACTACTATACAGTTTAAGTTAATCAAGAAAAGAACAGTATAAAGAGGTACGCCTTAGTTAACATTGCATTCTCATAATTAATAAATTAGAGCATTGCATAGTGTGACCAAGTGCAGAATCCCAACACGAATAACAGGAACCGGCATGGGGCGGAACACAAGTAACCATAAATACAACATGTATGAATGCCTGAATACACCAATAAACACCTGTAAATGCCTCACGAAATTCATCGGAAGATATAGATTGGAAAACTGAGGTTATGCACAGAATCAAGAAAATTAACTATTCAGTAAATATAATTTCCTGTTATCCATTGAAAAATCCATAATGAACAGCACACCGCCAAAAGAATTCTGTTAAGCTATGACAGAGATTACATAACAGAGTCACGCCTAAATGAGACTGTCAGGGTTCATAAACCGCCACCGGCAGGGAGCATAAGAAGTTTAAAATAGCGTAAAACTCTAGATAACAAAGAGCCGCGGAAACCCTGGTAGGGTAACACAAAATTTATATACATTCATAGTCATAAAACGTCTGAACTTAACAAAGGCAAGGCCGCATAGGCGCTTGCCAAAATCTCAACACCTTCGGCCATGAACACTGGAAACGGGTACGGATACCTAATTCCATAGCAAGGGTTTAAATACCTGTGCACAGAACGAAGAAATTAGCCGGTTGAAGCCGAAGCTTAGCAATCTAGGGAGCAGCCGAACGGATGGAGGAAGTACCTGGAAAATAACCAACTCTGCACCTGTTAACAAACCCACAAAACATCAGTGAACGGAGGCTAAGGTGGAAACGATGAAAGTTAACTTCGAAACCAATAGTTCTAAAGAACAAAAGAAAACAAAACCTTACCTGTGCAAACGCAGACGGAGAGAGTCTGGAACGAAGAATGGACAGCTGGGTAAGCGGTCAATCGAGACGGAGGAACCTTATCATACAACCACAGTCAATAGGCGCGTATGGCACAAGCTGGAAACCAAGAACAAGTTATCGAAGCTGCCAAGGTTACCTGTGGGTAAAAGCCGTCTGCTCTGGTGCAAGAAACCCCGTCGACCGACTGAGAAACGGAACAGGAACCCTAGGACCGCAGACCCTGCCTCCCAATGCTCCGGCGAGGCGCGGCAATGACTGAGAAGTCAGTTACGGGCGGGGTAGGCATTACCCAACCCTAACAAATCTGCACCGTCGGTTCCAGATCGCCATCGACGGCTAGATACTCGCCAGGGCCGGATCGACAGTACAAAGGGTAATCTCGAGGCAATAAAACAGTACCGGATCCCAATTCCGATAAGCAATGATATAAATACATAACACAGATATTAAAGTTGCATTTTGACCGAAGCCTCCAGACCTATCATATGAAACTCAAATGCCATGCCATGTCATAAATACGTGGCAAATAAATGTACAGCAACGCAAATCAAATAAACTTGTAATCACAATACATTGTAAAATGTCAACTGTTCATGAATGTTATCCGTTAAATGAATTTTTTTTTAGTAGTTATTACTGTGGTAATATTCGTTCTAATTGATATGTGTGACAAGTGGTATCAGAGCCAAGTTACAAGGCTGGGACCCTATTGGGCCAACTAACGTTCAAACTGTGTGTGTTATTTATGCACAGTCCAACAATTAAATGGAAAGGCAAGTGAGACGGACCCCTTCGCAACAGTCACAGCGAAATGCTGGAGACATGCAGCCTCCGCCAGGGGGCAACCCTGAGATGTGGGTTCAGTTGGGGATTGAACAGCACCAGCGGTCGAATCGGCTGATGGAAGAGCAGCAACAGCAGACCCGCATCTTATTGCATACAGTACAACAGTTGCAGGAGGAAATGGAGAGGGTACGACAGGAAAACGCCAGAATGATGCAGGAGCAGGAAAGAATCCTAAAAAGCCTGTCCGATAAACAAAATCACAGGAATGAAAATCCCAGTGCTGACAGAGAACACCAAGAGGGGAATGAACAGCAAACTGAAGAGCAAGATGTGAGTCAGAAAGAAAAAAGTCCGTCCCAGCGCAATATTTCGAACAGAAACCTTAATGAAGCAGAATCCGAAAATGGAACAGAACGGAAGGCAGGAAAAAGACAGAAGGTGGAATTACATGGAGAATTTAGAAAGATTAAACCACCCACCTTCGATGGAGAAAAAGAAGAGGTAGCTGAGGCCTGGTTGATTAATATGAACAAGTACTTCCAAGTGTATGATTATGACAGTGGTCTCAAGGCACGATTGGCAATTTATCAGCTAAAAGACAAAGCCACCCTATGGTGGGAAGAAGTGAAGAACGTGAAGGGAATAGAAGATCAAGACGTAACATGGGATAAGTTCCAACAGTATTTTAAGGACAAGTACTTGACGGAGCGTTTCTACGATGAAAAAGCTCGGGAATTTCATGACTTAAGGCTAGGCCAGTTGACTATAGACGAGTTCATCACCAAGTTTACATCGTTACTGCGTTATGTACCGTATCTAAGAGATGAAAAGGCCAAGGTTAAGATATTTCTGAGTAGTTTACCCACCCATATGAAGGAGCGTATTGAATTTGTTAATCCTAGAACGATGGATGAAGCTATCAGAAAGGCAAGGCTGTGCTACCAGCAAGCAAAAAATAAGGTAGATCAAGGAAAAGGATGGCCAGCAAAGAAGGAAAATAGGAACAGTGCTGGTTTCAAAAAGGGAAAAACCAGTAACTTCAGGAATTCAGCCAAGAATTCAGTTAATAAGCAATTTGGCAGAAACCATCAAAGGATTAGATGGCCAGGTGAAGATAAAACTGTGGAAGCTTCAAATAGACCTGAGCAAACTCCAAACCAGAGGCCACCTCTGCAATGTTGGGGCTGTGGGGCAGCGCACTACTATCGAGATTGCCCACAGCGGGGAAAAACTGAAACAACGAATAATTTGCAGGAAGCCTCTACGGTGGGGGACGTTGCCAGAAGCATACCTAGGATTCACGCTGCATTGGAGGATCGGCAGGCTGATTTCCAACCCACCATGATAGAACTGGAAGGTAAATTGTTCTCTCAAACTATTTCTATTTTGGTAGACCCAGGCGCAAGTCTGAGTTATATAAGTCCTAAACTTGTAGAAATCTGTAAACTGCCAAGTCAAAAGTTTAAGAAAAGCTGGTTGGTTCAGTTAGCTACAGGAGCTAAAAGAAGAGTTAGTGCCAAAATAACAGATTGTGCTCTGCAAGTCGGCGGACAGCAGTTAACAGTGGATTTAAATATTCTGCCCTTGGGCTCTTATGATGTTTTGTTGGGCATGGATTGGTTGGAGAAACATTGGACTCTTATAGATTGCAAAGAAAAGATAGTTTACTTCAGGGATGCCAAATGTACGCCATACAGGTTGGGCTGTCCGAACCCAAGAACAAGGCTGTTATGTTAGAAAATATACCTGTGATACAGGAATTTAAAGATGTATTTCCTGAAGAAATACCGGGATTGCCACCTAAAAGAGAGGTTGATTTTACAATAGAACTGCTGCCGGGAGCTTCACCAATTTCGCGAACTCCCTACCGTATGAGTGTACCAGAATTGACTGAGCTGAAAATGCAGCTTCAGGAATTGCTGGATAAAGGGTACATTAGACCCAACGTGTCACCTTGGGGAGCACTTGTGTTGTTTGTCAGGAAAAAAGATGGAACCATGCGCATGTGCATGGATTACCGACAGTTGAACAAGTTGACTGTTAAGAACAGATATCCCCTACCCCGTATAGATGACCTGTTCGATCAGGTAAAGGGAGCTACTGTGTTCTCGAAGATTGATTTGCGGTCTGGTTATCATCAGATCAGAATTAAGGATGAGGATATACACAAAACTGCTTTTCGCACAAGGTACGGCCACTATGAATTCGTGGTATTGCCTTTTGGTTTAACTAATGCTCCAGCCAATTTCATGAGACTGATGCATAGTGTTTTCCATCCTTACCTGGACAATTTCGTGCTAATTTTCAGTGATGATATACTGATTTATTCCAAGGATGCAGAAGAACACCAGAAGCATTTGCGCATGGTGTTGGAATTGTTAAGGAAGCACCAGCTATATGCAAAATTCAGTAAATGCGATTTCTTCAAAGAAGAAATACAGTATCTTGGACATGTGATATCTAAGGAGGGTATAGCAGTGGACCCGGAGAAGATCAAGACCATTATGGAGTGGAAGGTGCCACAAAACGTAGCAGATATACGATCTTTTATGGGTCTCGCTGGGTACTACCGGCGATTTATAAATGGGTTTTCAAAGATAGCCTTTCCCATTACCTCCTTACAAAGAAAAGGAAAGATTTTTAGATGGACAAAGGAATGTCAGGACAGTTTTGAAAGGCTGAAGCAGTTATTGACAACTGCACCAGTATTAAGTGTGGCAGACCCGGATAAGGAATTTGAAGTTTGTACAGATGCCTCTAAGGAGGGAGTTGGAGTTGTACTATCACAAGAGGGAAAGGTGATAGCGTATGAATCTCGCAAGCTAAAGGATTATGAACAGAAATATTCAGCTTACGATTTAGAACTGACAGCAGTGGTGCACGCTCTCCGAGTATGGAGACATTATCTACTTGGAAAGAGATTTGTGTTAAGGACTGACCATAGTAGTCTAACCAACTACTTCAAACAAGCTGATTTAAATTCTTGACAAGCGAGATGGAATGCTTTCTTGAGCGAGTTTGATATCGATCTGCAACATGTAAAAGGAAAAGAGAACAGGGTCGCGGATGCATTAAGCAGAAGAGTGCACAGCATCTGTGAGTTGTATGTTAATCAAATTGAAACCAGATTTCTGGATCAAATCAGAATAGAAGCTGACAAGGATCCTGAGTATAAGTACTTGTGGCAGCAAACAAAAACACCTGAAGGCCAAGGTGAGCATGGAGGTTATGAGATTAACCCAGATGGGCTGCTAGTTTTTAAGAAAAGAATAGTTATCCCAAACAGGGTGGAGTTAAAAAACATGATACTAGATGAATATCACAGAAGCAATTATGCTGGACACCCAGGATATCAAAAGATGTTGACTGCTATTCGAAAGGATTACTGTTGGTCCGATATGAGAAAGGATATAGCGAATTATCTGAATAAGTGTTTAGAGTGCCAGCTAGTGAAGGTGGAGCATAGGCATCCTGCTGGATTAATGCAGCCCATACCTGTTCCTGAATGGAAATGGGAGGTAATCTCATTAGATTTCATTACTGGACTACCGAAAACAAAACGAGGAAATGACTCTATAATGGTAGTAGTGGACCGGCTAAGTAAATCAGCACATTTTATACCTGTCCAATCCACTTATAAGACAGTACAGATAGCGGATTTATTTATGCGTGAAATCTTTCGGCTGCATGGCATTCCTAAGACGGTTATCTCGGATAGAGATGTGAAGTTCACATCTGCTTTTTGGAAGGCCCTGTTTACAGGTTTAGGGACGCAAGTACATTTTAGTACTGCATACCATCCACAAACAGATGGTCAAACCGAGCGAGTGAACCAGATACTGGAAGACATGTTAAGGATGTACGTTATGCAGCAACCCGTTAAATGGGAAGAGTATTTACACTTGATAGAATTTGCGTACAACAATGGTTATCAAGAATCCTTGAAGATGAGTCTGTTTGAGGCGTTATACGGACGGCAGTGTAGAACCCCCATTAATTGGAGCAGCCCAGACACTAAACTTATGTTGGGACCAGATATGCTAGCCGAAATGGAAGTGGAGGTAAAGAAGATCCGACAGAATTTGAAGGCAGCGCAAGACAGGCAGAAGGTGTATGCGGACAGGAAGAGATCATACCGTGAGTATGAAGTTGGTGATCACGTATATGTCCGGATTAAACCGAAGAAAAGCACATTAAGATGGGCAACTTGTGCAAAGCTAGCACCTCGATTCTGTGGTCCTTTCCAAATATTGGAAAGAGTGGGACCAGTGGCGTATCGCTTAGCGCTTCCTAGCCACATCCGGGTGCATAATGTCTTTCATGTATCGTTATTGAAACGATACGTTCATGATCCTAGACACATAATCCAATGGCAAAACATTCAGGTAGTGAATGCATGATGGTTAAAATGATAATATGATGTTAGAGACTTACAAAACTAACATAAAGTTCTTTATGTGCAGGTAGAACCGGACGGAGAGTTTCTGGTCGAACCTCACAGTATAATAGACCAGAGGGAAATCATGCTCCGGAGACGAGCCATCACCCAGGTTAAAGTGCAGTGGAAGCACTTTGGACCTGAGGAGGCCACTTGGGAAGACGAGAGTTTCGTCCGTGAAGCTTATCCAGAGCTTTTTCTGCAAGAGAATAGAAACACTGAGGACGGTGTTCTCCTTAGGGGGGGCAACTGTAACCACCATTTTAAGTGGAAACGGATAATTAAGGATTAGTTGTATTGTTGTGTTATTTTCTTTTAAATAATAATATGTGAACAAAATGAAATGTTTATTTTAATAAAGATTTACTGTGGAAGTAGTTTCATAAGTAAATGATTGGTAAAAATTAAAATCAAGATCTGATGTTAGTTAGAAAACAGTTTCACAGTTATCCAAGAACTCTGGAATAAATAAAGCATTCCAAGGGGAGTTTTGGGGTTGGATCTGTGCACAATGAACACTCTGTGAACTGGAAGCAAGAACTGTTTCTTTTCCAGACAGATAATACCCTGGGTTGGAGTTCTGGACCGGATTGTCCCGTGAACTCCCCAGTACTACTGTTTTCACTGGAGTCGGAGGGTATTGGACCGGAATGTCCTGAGAACCTCCTCCAGAGTTTGCTGAACTAACAACTACTCAGACTTGAGCTCGGGGGAGAGCTGTAGGACGTGAACGCCCAGCTCGTGGAAGGGAGGCACATACACTACTTCACTCAAATCTCGGGACAGATGAGTAGAATTTGTTTTAGTAGTTGTAAAAATCGGAAAGATAATTATTGGATTTCTGGTTATTAAACCTACTAGAGGGTTATAAATTTGTCCTGTGCTGAACAGGAGACCAACTGTAGAATAATGACAGGAATGTTTCTTTTATTCCAATTGAATGAATATTTATATTTAGAACAGCAGATAGACTATTGAATAATGACAGAACTGTTTATTCATTTCCAGTACCCGTAGGAGTTTGTAGTTAGAACAAGAAGATAGACTGCTGAATATTGACAAAAACGGTCCTGTTATTATACCTCTGATAATATATATATACATAGAAGGAAAAACTGTGACAGAACAGTTTTTTTATTTCAAAAGCAGTATATAAATTAGAGCAGAAGACAACCATAGAAGTGTTTCGTAAAACTGTTCTTATTTCAGTAGCAACAGATAGTTCAGTATTGTGAGCTCAAATGAACGAGTTCTTATTGCATACGAACAAAGCAACCAGTGTACACTATAAAACCTGTGCAGTCTAGAGCCAGGAATAAAGCAGCACAAAGAGGAAATTTTCTTTCATCCTTCCTAGAGAAAAGAAAACACTCTACCAAACCATCATGGGTAAGGAAGACCGTTAACCCTTAACGCCTGCAAAACGGGCCTCTGGGTTGGTCGTCTTCCTCCTTAGGAGCACTCGGACTATAAGTGGTCCGGACACTTCTATACAGTTTAATTTAAATCAAGAAAGGAACAATAAAAAGAGTTACGCCTTAGTTAATATTGCATTCTCATAAATAATAGTCAGAGCATTGCACAGTGTGACTGAGTGCAGAATTTCCAACACGAATAACAGAAACCGGTATGGGGCGGAACACAAGTAACCATAAATACAACAAGTATGAATGCCTGAAGACACCAATAAACACCTGTAAATGCCTCACGAAATCCAACGAAAGATATAGATTGGAAAACTGAGGATATGCACAGAACCAAGAAAACTTAACTATTCAATAAATATAATTTCCTGTTATCCATTGAAAATCCATAATGTACAGCACATCGCCAAAAATTTCGTTAAGCTATGACGGAGATTACATAACGAGTCACGCCTAAATGAAATTGGTAGGGCTCTGCGCCTTCCTGCGGCAGGGAGCATAAGCTTAAAGTAGCTTAAAAACTCTAGATAAACAAATAGTCGCAAAAACCCTGGTAGGTTATAACAAAAATTTATATACATTCATAGTCATAAGAAATGTCTGAATTTAACAAAGGCAAGGCAGCATAGGCACTTGCCAAAATCTCAACGCCTTCGGCCATGAACACTGGAAAGGGGTACGGCTACCTAGTTCCATAGCAAGGGTTTAAATACCTGTGCGCAGGACGAAGAAAAGAAATTAGCTGGTTGGAACCGATGCTAGCAGTCTAGGGAGCAGCCGAAACGGATGGAAGAAGTACCTGGAAAATTAACCAACCCTGCACCTGTAACAAACCCACAAAACGTCAGTGAACGGAGGCTAAGGTGGAAACGATGAAGTTTAATTTCGAAACCAATAGTTCTAAAGAACAAAAGAAACAAAACCTTACCAATGCAAAACGCAGACGGAGAGAGTCTGGAACGAAGAATGGACAGCTGGGTAAGAGGTCAGTCGAGACGGAGGAACCTGTATCATACATAAACAGTCAAAGGGCGCATATGGCACCATCTGGAAACCAAGAACAAGCTAACGAAGCTGCCAAGGTTACCTGTGGGTAAAAGTCGACATATCTGGTGCAAGAAACCCCGCAGACCGACTGAGAACCGGAGAAAGAACCCTAGGGCCGCAGTCCCTGCCCCCCAATGCTCCGGCGAGGCGCGGCAATGACTGAGAAGTCAGTTACGGGCGGGGTAGTCATTACCCAGCCCTAACAAATCTGCACCGTCTATTCCAGATCGCCAACGACGGCTAGATGCTCGCCAGGGCCGGATCGACAGTACAAAGGATAATCCCAAGGCAATAAAATAGTACTGGATCCCAAGTCCGATAAGCAATGATATAAATACATATTACAGAAATTAAAGTTCCATTATGACCGAAACCTCCAGACTTATCACATGAAACTCAAATGCCATGCCATGTCACGGATACGTGGCAAATATAGGTAAAGCAACGCAAATCAAATAAACTTGTAATCACCGTGATCACAAAACATTGTAACATACGCTTTGTAATGTCAACTGTTCATGATTGCTAAGGACCGCTTTTATAATAAAATTCCCGAGGTTATCCGTTGAATAATTTTTTTTATTTAGTAGTTATTACTGTAGTAATATTCGTTTTAATTGATATGTGTGACAAGAGATCAAATATCTCCACGTGCAAACCTTTCCTCAAATTTTGCACTAAAAAAAGAGATTAACACCTCAAGGGATTTAACCTCTCTTGACTCTTGATAGATCCAGAATTATGAGCCTAGACTGATTTTAATCAAAATGATTGCAAAATATCACTTTATTTTTTCTCTTATACAAACGACGACGCCGGTTTGCTCGAGATGTCATGTTTCTGGTTCGTTATTTAAAGCCTTTAGTTACATTTATGTGGTGAGCTTCCTCGAATGTGAGTCTCTACAATATTTTAATTTTGCGATGGCTTTGTGGCATTTGAAATAAACAGGGTGATAGTATTTTGTTGCTCGATACATAAAAACCCTGTAGTGCTGGATTGCATGTCTCTATCAAAATTGTTTCGATTGAAGCATTATCGATAGCAATGCAACATTAGGTTACATTAATTAATTCTTACATTCGTGGGGACGTATTTGTCTTAATTATTTTCTCATCAGAATCGAAGTAATTAATTGACTACGTTGAAACGTTTTAGTGGTGAAAGCAATTTTGGGCTGATGAATTATCTTTTCAGCAGAATCTGTTGTTTTAAAAGGTATGGATATGGCTAGATCGAGAGGTTCAAACAATGTATTATTATATTTTTAATTACATATTCTAAATCTAATTCAAAATTTAATGTAGAAATTTACAATAAACAATCAATCACTAAAATTGAGTATATTTAAAAATAAATGTTAAATTTGATAAATTTTAGTTATTAGTTATATATTAAAAATTGTATTGAAAATATAATTTGATCTCTTTTTTTCCTTTTCTATTTTGGGTTTCTAACTCTTTTTAATTATACAAATTTTATATATAAATATATAAATTTTTAAAATATTACTTTTTATTAATAAATTTAATTATATATATTTTTTAATGTAATATAAAATTTATATATAAAACCATATAAATTTTTAAAATATATATATATATATATATATATATATATATATATATATATATATTGTGCAATATAAAGTGCCTTTATTTACCAAAAAACAAATTGCATTTTAAAAAATAGAGATCACATCAATATGAAGGCATATAAACCATATCATTTTCAACTCCACAAAATTTCATATATAAAACTGTTTACAAAGTTCACGTAATTATATTTATGAAGTTTACATAAGTATATTTACAAAGTTTCCATAATCATAAATGAAAGAAAAAATAACCAACTTCACCCAAAGTGTGTTACTAGCAAACAAAAATAACCAACTTCACTGAGCAGTGCGTTACCAAATAAACTCATGAACTACAATAACCAAAGCATAATAGCATCCAACTAGCAAAAGCACTGAGCCATCCGAATAGCTACAATGCTCAATTAGCGAGAGCCAATATTCATGGAATTCCAGCTGCTCTCTAAATCTTAAACAATCGTAGATATGCCTATCGAAAAAAGCACACAACTCACTAAATTGACACAAATACTTGAAATGTGAAAGCAAGAAAATAACATCCAACCAATGCATTACCAAATAAACTCATAAATTACAATAACTAAAACATAATAACATCCAACCACCAAAAGGACTGAGCCATCTGACAAGCCTCTGCATCTATACCCAAGGGAACACCAGTAATGTCCAGACTTTGGAATGCAAACATGCACCAGAAACCAATGCGCCATAATCTCATTACTCCACAAAACCATATGAAAAGTCCTCAGAAAAACCAACTCCATAGTACAAACGCATGTTCAGAAAAGGATGTGCCCATGCACAAGAATTCAAACATAACCAAAGACGAGACAAACCTATCGAGTCCAAATTTTATGCCACACGAAAAGATAAATACATAATTTATGAAGAGATAAACAAATATACCACCCATGTACCTTCCAAAAATCTAGAAGATAAACTGATTTGCATTAATATCCTTTCAAAAAAATAAAATTTTCGAACCAAGATAGTCTAAAATACTCAAATTTGCAGATGGATAATATTCAGATTTCTGACTTTGGCTTCCATAAAGAAAAACATAGTGGGGTGAAATTTGACTTAGCTACTAAATTTTTCCAAGACGATGTTTGAATTAAAATGAGTGTTGTCTTTGACTCTTTCTAAGACTCTACACAAAACGTGGGTTATAATCCTAAATCTCATTTTCTCCAACATATCGATGATGGCACATTTTCGTTTTGTAGCAAAAATTCTTATATGAATGATTTCATGATGTCATTTAGTAGATGCATTTAGGGATACAACCTATATTATTTTCAAGACATTGAGGTGGACTAATGGGCTTCCCATTCATCCACCTAGTTTGTAGGGATAAGACCTATCTTATTGTCAAGACATTGACATGGACTAATGGTCTTCCCATTCATCAACCTTCTGAGAAAATCGGTTTCTTTTGGGAAGGGTGATTTCGATAGTGTCATGGATCATCATGACTTATATAGTCCATATGAGTTGGAGTATCAATCCATAATTGAACATGGCATGACCTGTAATCAATAATGCATAGTTGAGTGGTAGATCAACCCGTAAGACATACGCAGGTCATAAGTTTGATACCTACCCTCTCCAGTGCCTTTACATCAAACCCATAATTGTAACTAGTTGTAGCTAGGAATTCCAAGGCCTAGCTTTGAAAAAGGTTGTAGTTCCTCAAGGGAGTTGCTGGAATAATGATCTGTTACTAAACTTTGGAGTTTTATATGATCGAGTGGGCATTTAGATCAGTTGGTAGAGTAACCAGTGGGCCAAGGAGAGCTGTTAAGTTTAACTCTTATCCTGTGCAATGTTTTCACTTTTGCAAAAGTATAAACTTATCGACTGTGAATCAATAAAATAAGTAAGCAAGATGCACGAACATCCCAAACCACGGTGAAATATTGGGTGCTTCTTCTAGCTCAAACTAAAATTTAACGGTCATTTTAAGTCGCATGGTACAAAATGAAACATTAGTAATTAGTTTGAAGGAAATTCATACAAACTCCAACATATATTATAAATTTTACAAAACTAAGAGGGACAATGTACTAATCAGCTAGGTAATCCATGAATTGAGCTCTATGACTCGAATTTGGCCAAATGGGATTTCTCATGAACTATATAAATAATTCTTGCTTGAAAACCTCAAAGGAAAACCATAATATCCATTCCAACACTTGCTATTGAAATGGGTGAAATCAAAGCAAAATCTATAAAAACAAATCAGGAGATTAATGAAAAGTTGCCTGCTTGAAATCGCTATTTCCATTAAGTTATTCCTTCTCATTTCCTCCTCATGCCAAATGGATGATGTCGTGCTATGAAGTTACCCTATCTATGCCGTGCCTGAAATGGATGATGTCGTGCTATTTTGTCCATTCTTCAAACGAGTTAATTTGACTTTTGAAACTTCCAACTACAAGTTCAACTAAATTTATGAAATTCGATCTCTCACTTAATTTATTCTCAAGTGGAGTATTCTATTATAACTTTAAGGTCTATCATAATTCAAATATATATATATATAAAGTTCTATTTTTTCTTTCCATTTTCATTTTACCATAAGTTCACAAATATCAATATAAATTTGTGCTTTTTCTTTCCATCTATATTTTTATTTTTAAAGCGATAATGTGGGACACAATCTCGCCCACACTAGGGGAATAGCGACCTAATTGGACCCTACAATAAGTCGAGCATCAAATAATGGGGTAAACAAAAATAAAATAAGAAAACACTAAAAGCTCCAGGTTAGGGTTGTGTTAACAGAAAAAGTAATTGAAAAAAGCAGCGAATAGGTCAACGCATGGCTATTTGGTCCATTCTTCAATGGACTTAATTTGACTTTTGAAACTTCCAAATAAAATATCAACAAAATTTAGGAAGGGTTTCTCAAACTCAACCTCTGACTTAAGCACTTCTCAAGTGGAGTATTCTATTCTAACATTAAGTGCTATGGTAATTCAAAAATATAGATATAAAGTTATGTTTTTTATTTCCATTTTCATTTTACCATAAGTTTACAAATATAAATATAAAGTTGTGCTTTTTCTTTCCATTTATATTTTTTATTTTGAAAGCTATAATTTGGGACACAATCTGGCCCACACTAGGGGAATATCGACCTAATTAGGCCCTAAAATTGGTCGAGGATCAAGTAAGGGGGTAAACAAAAACAAAATAAGAAAACCCCAAAATCTCTAGGTTAGGGTTATGTTAACTGAATATTTTTTTTTTAAAAAGCATCAAATAGGTCAATGCATGGCTATCTGGTCCATTCTTCAATGGATTTAATTTGAATTTTGAAGCTTCGAACAACAAGTTAAACTAAATTTAGGAAGGGTTTCTCAAACACCATCTCTGACTTAAGGACTTCTCAAGTGGCGTATTCTATTCTAACTTTAAGGTATATTGTAATTCAAAAATATCAATATAGAGTTAAGTTTTTTCCTTCCATTTTTATCTTACCATAAGCTCAAAAATATAAATATAAAGTTGTGTTTTTTCTTTCCATTTATATATTTTATTTGGCAAGTGATAATTTGGGACACAATTTTTCCCACACTATGTGAATAGCGACCTAATTGGACCCTAAAATAGGTCGAGCATAAAATAAGGGGGTAAACAAAAATAAAATAATAAAACCCTAAAATCCACACACCTGAATATTATCTAAAGGACATTATCTTAGTGGATGCTTATTTCTACACTTAGGACAACAAAAATTATAGTACATGATCTTTTTAATCTTGTTTTTTCTTGGATTTCAATACATCAAATTATGTTCCTAAAGTGCTAAAAACATAAGTTTTAAGTTTTTCTAACAAACTCCCAATTTCTACTCTCATTACTCCTCCTCTTGCTCAATTAGAAGCTTTTGAATTTACATCTTTTTTTCCACTCTTTGCTCTTCCTCTATAATAATTTTGACATATTTCAACCATCTCATCAAATGAAAAATTTGAGATGTCTCATTTCCCCATTACATTGAGAATATAAATGTATTCATCTCATATACCTTTCAAAAAAATTGTGCGAATGGTATTAGGATATAAAGAGTGTTGTTTGGATTTTTGTAAATTATAAGGAAATCATTTTGAATATTTTTTGAGGAGGTAAATCCCCTCTGCGGACAGAGGTGATCCCTACTAGCCCAGTAGGGGTCTAGCAACAATCATCAAATGCTACAATGAAAGTTCCTAATTGCGAATAAATAGACCAACGATGGAGGCCTACCTGGAGTCCAATGCTATGATCCATGGAAGAGACAGCGTTCTCGTTCCTCAGCCTTGGCAGATCACGATCCCCACAATCTCCATAAATGGACACCTGCACATGCAAGAAACAACACGAATACAAGCATAAAATCTGGAATACGCAACTATATATCAGTCAGAAAGGATATAACTCATCATTATCATAAGTGAAAAACAGAGTGGAACCATAACCAATAGTCATTCATTAATAAACAATCGAAAGAGAGTACAACCAGTGTTCTGACGCTGCGGTCTCCTTCGGAAGGGTCCCCAGTCGTTCACGTCTAGAAAAGCTCACCAAGGAAAGGGGAAGCCTCTCTAGAGTCTCTCGACGATAGTCTCCTTACTTGAGTCGGTCTTAAGGGAAGAAAGAGGGCTCTTACAGAACAAAGGCTCTTGGGAATTTGGAGATTCAAAGCTTAGGCACTTCAAGACTAGATTGCAATGGCAATAGGCAAGCTTTTATAGATGGGGAAGGAGGGAGTTGGGATCCCTATTATTGTGGGATTGGCCCTATCATCACGGAAGGTTCCATGAGAGGTGGCAAACCACTTCCCTTCCATGGAACTCCCATAGCCAAACCTCCCAACTCAAGATAGGCAATGGTTTATGTGTTTGTTGAAACACAACTTCCGCCATCTTTATTTAAAAAGCACCCCTTAAATTGGCTGGCATGACTGCGACTGCCCCTTTGAATAAGAATAGGAATATTGAAATTCATCTCATCCATAATGTATTAAAATGAAGAAAATTATACCAATTTCTATATGTCAATGCAAAAAACAATGAAAATGACATAAAAATATGGATTCAAAACTATTGTGGCCACATAAAACAAAAGGAAAAGTCACTTCCATGGTGTGATTTTGTATATAGATAATTTCATTATTGAAAATTTCTAATTTTTTTTAGGAATCCCACATTGCATAATACTAACAAGTGAGTATTATTATGATAAGATATAAAATAATTTATAGCTGGAGCATACTATGAAATAAACATTTTTCAAAGAAAAAATGTGATTTTCTTTTTACCTTTTGGTATTGTTTGATAAACATAATTATCTGATATAATTTTCAAATTTAATAAATTAATAAATGAATATAAATATTAAAAATTATTAATTGGATATAAAATTAGTAATGATGGTAAAAATTAGCAATTTAGTATAAATCAAGAAAAAATTGGGAATTTAAGACAAAATTAACAATTGAAGATGAAGTCCCACAACTTCCCTCCTTTCATCTTTCGTGATAGGTATCTCCATTGTCAATGTGGACTCCTCGTCTGGACATGGACAAGCTCTAAAGGTAGGTTTCTACTCTTATACTTAATTACCTCCTGATCCCTAAGCCATGCTCCCTTACTTTGACAAGAAGTTAATTCCTTATTAATTATTTTTTTTTCATCCCTTTAAGAAATTTATAATTTACACAACAACAAGGCCATGCTAAATCTACCTTACTGCATCACAATTACAGGAGTCATTTGTAGTATTTTTGCATTTTTCATTTCCCACTTATCAACTCTGAGTTTGTGGCTCGTCGTTTCAAAATTTTTAACGGCTCTCAGGTGGTGGCTCGTAGTTTCAACATTCTTAATGGTTCTGAGGTTGTGGCTCAATGTTCCAAGATTCTTAAGTTGCATCTATATCGTTTTTGCTATTGCATTGTCTATACATTATGGTATCTCTCTTTACCTTTTTTTCTTTTCAAAACAAAAGTAGATCTTAATTGTAATGCTTAAATACCTTTTGGGTCATAGTACTTGTCAAGTTCGGTATTAAAACAATCCCTTGGAGAAAAATATTAATTTTTTGCAAACATTGGATATGTATGTCTCAATAGCCCAGCTACAGATTTTGTGATTTCAAGTTCAGCTTCAAGTAAAAGAAGAATGTTTGGGACAATTGGTGTTGCAACAAATCTCATTTTTTGGATTTAATTCAGAAATTCTTCCAGAAATACATGTATAGAAAAATCTTGGTTTAATTTATTGCATTGATTACATCCTTAAAAGTGTATTTTTTTTCTCTGTTTGAGTTGATATCATCACAATTACCTAGTGCTCCATAATTTTTGTTTGAATTTTTTTGGAAGACTCCAATAAAATGGTCTTCTATAAATAACATGCAAAAGCCCTATCGCTACAATTCACAATAGGGATTATGCCATTCTATGTTGTTACCATTATTGGATACGGGGATTGGGCACACCCTATAGGGCCCGCAAAAAGATATTTTCCCAGCTATCTTTGTGATAGTTCTCTACCAACTACCTTCAATGGTTATATGCTTAACTGACACACAACGAAAAAAATTCTCATTCATTCCTCTGTGATAAGAAAAAAATTATGTTTTATCCTTCTGCAAGTTAGGCTAGCTTAAATAATGGAAATGGGGAACGATGTTCCCAGTTAGAATGGTAGCTGATAATGGGAGGGAGATCTTCCTAATGGCTGGCACATATAGATAGGCATATAGATATAAAAGTTTTACTCTATTATTTATATAATGATAAGATAAAACTTCTTGTTGGTCGATTCCATGTTGGTTCTTCCTCTGTCAATTAGTTATTTCATCAAGACAGAACCTAGTGGACATTCATGCAACCAGGGAACACCTATGGTTCATCAACTTCATCATATCTTCTCAACAATGTACTTGGGCCCAAATGGATTAAATTATTGTAATTGTATTTTCACTTTGGTACTAAAATCAAACTCTTTGCAGGATCCAAACTCACGAGAACGTAGCTTCTGAATTATGAAATACAACTTCTTAGCCTATCTTTAAACCTTCGCAATATATACTCTTTCTAAATAAAAGAGGTTATTTTTTCTCACCATTTCATATTTTATGGTGCTTTGCACCATATACAATTTTATTATAATAATAATAATAAAAAAATTCGCACCATTTTTTATTTTACGGTGCTTTGCACCATATACAATTTATTGTTATAATAATAATTTTCATATTTTTATGATAAACCTTAAATTTTTGTCAAATTTATTTTTTTTCTTTGCATCACAATATATTGATCCACTTTAGATTGCTTTTTAGTGGTTTTAACCATACAACATGGAATGCCACATATGCATTGAACACCAAATTTAACATTTTTTTATTAACTCCACTTTTGCAATAGAAAGCATAGTGCCACTTGCGTATCCCCACACTATCACCACTTTTGCACCATTATTTGAAAAATGACTATTTCTCAAATATTTTACAAATAGTGGTGCTAATGTGAGGATAAATGACCCTTCTTCTTGTAATGAGTGTGTTACCAAATAAACTCATAAACTACAATATCCAAATCATAATATCATCCAACTACCAAAAGCACAAAAATAACCAAATTCACCCAAAAATACATTACCAAATAAACTCATAAATTACAATAACTAAAACATAATAACATCCAACCACCAAAAGGACTGAGCCATGTGACAAGCCTCAGCATCTATGCCCAAGGGAAGACGAGTAATGTTCAGACTTTAGAATGCAAACATGCACCGGAAACCAATGTGCCATAATATCATTACTCCACAAAACCATATGGAAAGACCTCACAAAAACCAACTCCATAGTAACAGCGCATGTTCAGAAAAGGACGTGCCCATGCACAAGACTTAAAACATAACCAAAGATGAGACAAACCTATCGAGTCCAAATTTTATGCCACACGAAAAGATAAATACATAATTTATCAAGAGATAAACCACGTACCTTCCAAAAATCTAGATGATAAACTGATTTGCATTAATATGCATTCAAAAAATTAAAATTTTCGAACCAAGATAGTCTAAAAAATTCAAATTTGCAGATGGATAATATTCATATTTCTGACTTTGGCTTCCATAAAGAACAACATAATGGGGTGAACTTTAACTTAGCTATTAGATTTTTACAAGACGATGTTTGAATTAAAACGAGTGTTGTCTTTGACTCTTTCTAAGACACTACACAAAACGTGGGTTATAATCCTAGATCTCATTTTCTCCAACATATCGATGGCAACACATTTTCGTTTTGTAGCAAAAATTCACATATGAATGATTGCATGATGTTATTTAATAGATGCATGTAGGGATACGACCTATCTTCTTTTCAAGACATTGAGGTGGACTAATGGGCTTCCCATTCACCCTCCTATTTTTTAGGGATAAGACCTATCTTATTTTGTAGACATTGACGTGGACTAATGGTCTTCCCATTCATCCACCTTGTGAGAAAATCGGTTTCTTTTGGTAAGGTTGATTTCGATAGTGTCATGGATCATCATGAATTATATAATCCATATGATTTGGAGTATCAATCCACAATTGAACATGGCAAGACCTATAATCAGTAATGCATAGTTGAGTGGTAGATCAACCCAACAGACATACACAGGTCATAAGTTTGATTCCTAGCCTCTCCAGTGCCTTTACATCAAACCCATAATTTTAAGTAGCTGTAGCCAGGAATTCCAAGGCCTAGCTTCGAAAAAGGTTGTAGTGCCTCAAGGGAGTTGCTGGAATATTGATCCGTTACTAAACTTGGGAATTTTATATGATCAAATGGACATGTAGATCAGTTGGTAGAGTAACCGGTGGGTCGACGACAACTGCTAAGTTTAACTCTTATCCTGTGCAATATTTTCACTTTTGCAAAAGCATAAATTGATCGATTGTGAATCAACAAAATAACTAACAAAGACGCACGAACATCCCAAACCACAGTGAAAGATTGGGTGCCTCTTCTAGCTCAAACTAAAAATTAAGGGTCATTTTAAGTCACATAGTACAAAATGAAACATTAGTAATTAGTTTGAAGGAAATTCATACAAAGTCCAACATAGATTATAAATTTTACAAAACTAAGAGGGACAATGTAATAATCAGCTAGGTAATCCATGAATTGAACTCTTTGACTCCAATTCGGCCAAATGGGATCTATCATGAACTATATAAATAATTCTTTCTTGAAAACCTCAAAGTAAAACCATAATATCCATTCCAACACTTTCTATTGAAATGGGTGAAATCAAAACAAAATCTATGTAACGTTCCCCAACTTCCACACATGAAAAAAAAAAAATTTCATAGAATAAGCGCTCTTCTCATTTTACAACTCCCCTGAGAATTTATGAGTCCCACTGTTGTCTATTAAACTAATACATAGGGACTCAACCCTACGCCTTTTCCACTTTTAATTTCCTATACTTTTATTGAATATAATTATATGTTTAATCGATTCTCCAGAGTATAGAGATTCACAAGTGTGTAACTTATAGAAGTTTAGGAATAAAATCTTGAATATATTAATTATTATAATTTCTAACTTTAAATCTTTGCTTCGATTCCCTATATATATCGTAACTCTATATAGATAAAATCCCCCAACATATAAACCATATACATTCCACCATATGTAAACTCCACAAGATATAATACATCATATATGTATATGCTCATAGGTGCACTCCTGTGTCGAATTCGTCCTACCTAGATAAGATGATGGTTAGGACTTCGACTTGGAGATTTAGTAATGTAACGAGTTTTTATTACATGCACAATTTCTATGCTTTGTGGTCGGGACCATACGGCACTTATCCAATGAAATATATATTATTCGGTTAAAAGAACTTTGGTAGGCCTTATTGCCGTGTCAATGTATATCATTTAATAGCTCGCTGGCTTATTTGATATGAGGTACCTCTCCCGGATTTTAGCGTATGGGTTTGGTAGTCTCGTATCCCATCGCTTTTATCACTCCGGCTCATCATACCAGTGACTTGATTTGGAGATCTATTTGTATCTGATAACACTGGAGTGAAACTATAGTTTATAGCGTTATTTTTCTACTGCTCTAAATGCGCATTAATTTGTTATAGTAGATGTACGCCTGACTTGTATGGAACCCCTTTCGTTTAGACCGTTGTCGATCTCAGTGGAAGTCCACCGATTCGTGCCACTTGTAGGGCTCGATTGAACTAGGGTTATCGTTTATGATATTTATAAAAGCTGATCAAAAAACCATTGTTCTCTTCTCTTATTCGCACTATCATTCGTTCAATACTACTTTGAGGTTATCACTCTGGTAGCTCTGCTCATTTTCTGAGAATTACCGGTGCCATACGTCGACCTTCGTCAAGTTCATGTGGCCACACACAGAGGTAAAATCTGGCCTCATTTGTTTTTGTTTTTAATATAGGAGAAATGCAATGCGGTTTCAGCCATCATGATTTTTTTCTTGTCATACTATCAGTTTAGGAATTTCCCACAATTTCTCCGGGATATAAAATCCAAAATGATAGTCAGAACACTCTTCATTTCTTAGCATTCATGGTGATGGTTTTTTATTAGACTTTTATCTCTTGCTTGTGCTCAGTTTTATTAACCTATTACCAAGCTTGTGGTCTCATTATTCCTTTTGAAAATTGTTTTTTTGATTATTAGTTTTTCAGTCCATTTCGTAACTTGAAATTCTAGTTTCACAGAGTACATTGACTGATATAAATTAACGTCTCATCTTATGGATGACCTGTTTGGGTATTCGACGTCTTTTCTCTACTGGACGAGGGCTTTTGTTCTTTGACATCTTCATCGAGATTTGGGATGCGTCTAGGTATGGTTGCTATTCAGGATTTAGAGCGAACGTAGCCCTAAAATTTTTGGCTATGCGTTCCAGTTAAAATGCCAAATTCTCTAATATATTTCCATTTATTTTCTATATGTTAACTAAGGTCCATACTGTCCAAATGGTTCATTTCCCAGGTAATAATTTATTTTTCATTCGTCGGTTAATGTTTAATAGATAAAATGTCCATATCCTCCCTTACCGTATCTAATGCTATTCACAAAATGATGTTCGCTTACAGGTAACTATTTACTACCTAATTCGTGTGGACATCTTTCGAGAGCTCTTTGCCTTCTTAATCGAATAGTTGTGATGCCTTGCTCTATGTCACAGGTCGGTACTCATGAGCACCTCGGCTGTATGTAAACTCGTTGCTTATACAACGACTTTTTTTCTTTAAGTCAGCTCGTGGAGGACATTGTTGACTCTCCAGAGAGTCGTCTACTTGTTTCCTTGATTGATTTATTGTTTAAGCCGGACTGTATATCTATTGACTACGGGTTAAATTTCCCATGTCAGGACAACATAACTTCGCTAATAATTTTTCCCTATTATGCTTTACTTTAGTCTTGTACCATCTGTATATAAGAGAATATTTTCACCGGCTTATGATGTTTCGTATCGGAAACATTTTATTTTCCATGTACTGTCAGCTATGCAAGTTTATTTTTAATTCCAATTAGTACTGTCGTTAAACAAAAATATTTTAGTTTACTACCTAATTACTGATCATAGAATACTCGTATGTAAAATTTAATAGTTGATATAATAACTAGGCATTCTCTCTCTCTTGTTTCCAGAACTGAACTCTTCAATAAAAAAATAAAGGATTTAGTAACTGTGGTATTTTTATAATAAAAAAAATTTGTTACTGTTTAGCCATTTTCTACCATGCTTAGCTCTATCCTTTTTGGTACTGGTGTAAGTCTAGATCTTTAAGGTTCTAGGACAAAATACATTTATAATATTTTGGTCATCATCCCATTGAGCTTCTATTTAAGTTTGGATGGATATAATTTTTGTAATTATAGTGTATTCTCATGTATCATAGGCCATGCTAATTAGTCCTGTAATAATCTATATATTTCCTGCCCTGGGTTTCAATATAGATAATTGTGCCATGCAGTAAGTATACATCTGTGTATGATTTTAGAATTAATTTAATTCCGTGGCTGAAATTATAAGTATATTGATAACATATTAAGATTTTTTTTTTTCATTCATTGACTTCAATATCTTCTAACTATTCCTGGCACTTTTATCAATGATATACTCTGTCTTTTCTGCTTTATTTGTTTCGCCTTTTAATACAAGTAAATACAATCGGTAACTAGTTTCCTTTTTCAATATTTACGATTTAGTTAATGAAGACAGAAGAAGATTAAAGTTAAACTTGAAAATCATCTTTGAGAAATATGTATCCTCAGATTTAAACCAATTATGTTTTAGAGATTCTGATGATTTATTTCCCATAGATGTGATTCCTACAACTGTACAGAAATTTAAGGCTAGTTTCTGATGAGATTTATGTTAAATGTATGGAATATTTTCACACATAGAATGCACATATAATACTTTCACAGTCCATTCAGTATAAAATTTACACCTACACATTATAATAGAAAAATATAATAGAACTTTGCATACCACTAAATTAGATGACCAATCCACCCAACCTTACAATTTGTTTATCTCCAGAATTCACCCCCGAGCTGAGATCCTTCCTAGAACAGATCAGCCTCCAATCTGTTTAGGAGTAGCTTATTTAAGCTGTTGTTCCCCCAAAACCTGTTTCGAATTCTGCGTCCAGAATATCAGGATGCTTTTCTTCCTGTTTGCCTAGGCTTCCCTACTTAGGGACTTTTAAAGCTGCTTTCTGCTTTTCCTAGCTTTTCCAGCTTTTTACCTCTTCCCAACTACCTTCCTCATCATTGGGGAATTTAGATTTTTTCCTCAAAAATATAAATTAGAAACAATTTCTTTCAAGCATTTTTGAAATATGGTGGGGAAAGTATTTTCCTTATCCATCCTCATGGACTTAGCAAGTGATCTCATAAATCTCATTTTGGTCAATCTGCACAAAATCATTTCATTCATTTTCTCAATTTAAATAATTAATTACATCCACAAAATACTTGTCCTTTGGGGTCCACTCCCCTTAGGATTAAAGTTCAAATGTCTAGTTTTGAAATTCAAACACATAAACTAGGGGTATTACATATTCCCCCTCTGAAAGCAAACACCATCCTCGGTGTTGTTATTTAACTACTAAAGTTCATTTTTCAAACAAAAATGGATATCTTTCCATCATTTCAGCTTCTCTTTCCCAGGTAGCTTCTTTAGCAGTAAAGTGCTTCCACTACACCTTTACTCTTGCTACCGTTCGGTTCCTCAATTCAATTTCTTCCTACTCCAATATTTGAAGCGGTTCTGGAGAAAACTCCCCTTCTGGTTGAACCTGTACCACATTCCAATCCACTATGTGAGAAGCATCATGTATATATATTTTCAGTAATGAAAAATGAAACCCATCATGAACTCTAACATGGTGTGGTAAGGCTAGCTTGTAAGCCACTGGTCCCACCCTTTCTAATACTTCAAAAGGACCACAATATCTAGGAGCTAGTTTTTCACAACTTCCGGCATAAAGTGTGCTCTTTTTGGGTTTAATATGCAGGTACACATGCTCTCCCACTTTGGATTCTCGATGAGTCCTTTTCTTATCAGCATATTTTTTCTGACGATCTTGTGCTGTCTTGATGTTTCTTTGTATTTGTTTAACAATTCTTTCCATCTCTTGTAAAGCTTCAGGTCCCAACATTAGCTTATCCTCTGGCTGGCTCCAACTCAAGGGAGTATGACATTTCCTTCCGTATAGGGCCTCAAACGGACTCATTTTTATAGATGATTGGTAGCTGTTATTATAGGAAAATTCAACTAAATGCAAGTAGTCTTCCCATTTTTATGGCTTATCCATCACATACATTCTCAGCATATCCTCCAAAATATGATTAGTTCTCTCTATCTGCCCATCGGTCTGGGGGTGATAGGAGGTACTAAAATTTAGCTTAGTGCCCAAACCTCCAAATAGACCTTTCCAAAAAGCTGCGGTGAACTTAGCATCTCTATCTGAAACAATTACTCTTGGGACCCCATGTAATCTTACTATCTCTTTTAGGAAAACATCTGCTACCTGAGCTGTCCCAAAAGTATATTTTACAGGTATGAAGTGTGCAGCTTTGGTTAAAGTGTCTACTACTACCATCACTGAATCGTGTTGGTATTTGGCTTTGGGTAATCTTGTTATAAAATCCATGGAAACTGTGTCCCACTTCCATTCTGCAATCGGCAAAGGTTTTAGAAGACCAGTAGGATGCTGATGTTCAATTTTAACTAATTGACACTCCATGCATCTAGCTAAATATTCTTCTACATCTCTTTTCATTCCTGGCCAAAAAAAATTCTTTTTCAAAGCTGTTAACATTTTCTAATATCCTGGATGTCCTGCATATGACTGTTTCTGATATTCATCCAGAATCTCTCTCTTCAAGGACTTTACATTTAGAATATATAATCTATTTTTATAACAGATCAGTCCTTTCTGGTTTTGAGTGAAATCAGCCATTTCCTTCGTTAGGATTCTCACTTGTAGGTTCTCATAATTTGGATCCCGGTCTGCTGCCTTTTTCACTAATTCTTCTAAGTCCAACTGGGCACTACTTCCAATGTTGTTTATGTTTTGACAAGAATTTCTGCTTAAGGCATCCGCAATTTTATTTTCTTTTCCCCTGATATGTTTTATATCCATATCAAATTCACTTAGAAAGGACAACCATCTGGCCTGTCTTACATTCAGCTCAGTTTGGGAAAATAAATATTTAAGACTAATATGATCAGTCATCAATGTAAATTTTTTTTCAAAGAGATAGTGTCACCACATTTTCAAGGCATGAATAACAGCAGCTAACTCCAAATCATAGGCACTATAGTTCTGTTAATGTATCTTCACTTTCCTAGATTCATATGCAATCACCGAATTTTTCTGCAAAAGAACTCCTCCCAACCCCTCTCTACAAGCATTCGTACATACCACAAATTCTTTATCCGGATCTACAATCTTCAGTATAGGGGCTGTAGTAAGTTTTAGTTTTAATTGGTCAAAACTGGTTTGGCATTTTTCAGTCCACTCAAATTTGACCCCCTTTCTTTGTAGTGAGGTTATGGGATATGCTATGGCAGAAAATCTCTCCACAAATCTGCGATAATAGCCTGTAATCCCCATAAATGACCTCACTGCTGAAACATCAGTTGGCATAGGCCATTCTTTAATAGCCTTTATATTTTTAGGGTCAACTGCCAACCCTTGTTCGGAAATAATTTGTCCCAAGTATTGGATCTTATCCTTATAGAATTCACACTTACTGAACTTGGCATATAACTGGTTTTCTTTCAAGGTTTGCAATACTATCCTCAAATGCTCTTTGTGTTCTTCCTCACTTTTTGAGTAAACTAAAATATCATCGATGAACACAAGTACGAATTTGTCCAAGTACTTATTTAACACACTGTTCATTAAGAACATAAAAGTGGTAGGGGCATTTGTCAAACCAAAAGGTAGGACTACAAATTGGTAGTGACCATACCTGGTTCGAAAGGCTATTTTGCTGATGTCTTCTTCTTTAATTCTAAGCTGGTGATAACTAGTCCTTAAGTCAATTTTTGAAAAAACTGAAGCCCCTCTCACTTGGTAAAAAAGATCATCAATTCTGGGAAAGGGGTATCTGTTTTTAATGGTCAACTTATTCAGTTGACGATAATCAATGCACATCCTAAAAGTTCCATCCTTCTTTTTCACAAACAGCACTGGTGCTCCCCAAGGAGACACACTCGGTCTGATATAACCTTTGTCTAACAATTATTGCAATTGCATTTTCAGTTCCATGAGGTCAGGGGGACTCATTTGATAAGGAGCTCGGGAAACAAGTGTTGCTCCAAGCACCGAATCAATTGAAAATTCAATCTCTCTCTTGGGCGGAAGATGAGGAATCTCATCTGGAAAGACTTCCTTAAACTCTCTTACTATGGGTAAGGTATCCAGTAGATTCCCTTCAGTTTTCTGTTCTATTTCTTCCACATGTACCGCATAAACTTGATGTCCTTTCCTAGCTGTTATTTTTAGTTGTAGTGCTGATATTTGTCTTACCGAAATGGGTTTTGGTTTCCCTTTGAGAATAAAAGGTTTCCCTTCTTCATCTACACAATGCAAGGTCTTACCCAGCAGTTCATCATGGCCTTCTTCTTTTCCAACTAGTCCATTCCTATCAGCAAGTCATATGAACCTAAGGGCAAAATGTTCAGATTTACTTCTGTTTGAAAATCATTTAATCTAATTGCTGTTCAGGGAAATTTATGTGTTACGTTCCTCTTAGTTCCAGTGGCCAGCTGTACCAACCATGACAGATGAAATTTTTTAGTTTTAAGATTACATTTTTCTACAATTTTTGGACTAATGTAACTCAAAGAAGCACCCGGATCAATCAAAACAATCACAGATTGGTCAGAAATCTTACCCTCCATTTCCACCATAGTAGCTTCATGGTCTGCTTGTCGATTTTCCAAGGCTGCACTGATAGTAGGTATATTTATTGCTATCTCATTTACTGTTGTAGCTTCTCGATCTCTCATAATCATCTGAATGTTTCGATGAGGACAATCCCTCAGAAGATGGGGTTCTCCACAACCCCAACATTTCAAGGGTTCCTTCATTTTGACTGCGCCTTCCTTTTTATTGTCTCCATCTATTTGTTTTAAAGCCACTTGGGACTGAGCAATTTGAATTTCTTTAGGTTTATTAAACTTTTTCTGCGGATGATCCCTACCAAAATTTCTTAAGTAAGCTGGTTTCTGTTTCTTCCCTTTGAATTCACTCTTATTTACCCAACTTTTCCCATGTTCAGTTTTTCCTTTGAACTATTGGTAACATAATCTAGCTTTCCTTACTGCCTCTTCCATATTTTTTGGGTTGTCAAACTCGATTTTCTCCTTATACACAGCAGGAAAACAGTTCAAAAACCTTTGTACCTTTGCCTTATCTTCCCTAATGTAAGGGACATATCTCAATAGGTTTGTAAACTTAGCGAAAAAATCATCAATTGTAAGCTGTCCCAGCCTAAGCTCATGAAATTCCTTTGCTTTATCATCATAATATCGCTCATTCAAGTAGCGGTTTTTGAACTTAACCTGAAAATCTTCCCAAGTAACTATCTTTTCATCAATAAGTTATGCTTTGAACTTTGCTTTCATGTCTTTTAATATCAAATTAATATCAAGTATCACTTGCTGTTATCTCCTCTATTAGTCTTGAAATGCACCGTGTTAGATATTGCAACACTATCTATTATTTTGTATTTTAATTTATTTCATAATAAGGTGATAATTGTTTTTTCTAAACTATAGGGAATTGCCTTACGACACTTGTCAACGATGTCTTCATTTTACATTTAGAAACCAAATAAAGGGCATAACATGTCACGTTATGATTGTTAATTCGAATGAGCATGTCCACTGATGGCCGGGGTACACGGGCTTGTGGTGAGGTTGTCAATGTGCATGGCCTCACCATATTGACAAGGACGTACGGGCTGCTAATGCAATACCGAAGCCTTGAACAGCAAGTCCTGAGCACAGACTGCTTCTGCTACTCCGACACGATGAAGTCGTGAGTGAAAGAATAAATTCTTAGCGTCCATCTTTTTGCTGTAGCTACGATGGATCTTTCTCATTTCTTTCCGGAAAACATGTAGAGAAAACTTTTGAAACATTTTGACCGTTTGTTGTTGTGCTTTCTAATTCATTCTGATTGTTTCTAACATCTGTACTTGTGGTTGTCAGTTGTGCTTCTAATGTGTCGTGGTTGATTGTCTTCTCTTTTACATGATTGTCCTTCCTGCCATGGGTTTTTATCCTCAGTTTGTATTTGCCATAGTCTAACTAGCTAGAGGAATCGCCCTGAAAATCATGAAAATTCCGATAAGATTTTCAGAAAATCCGGCAGGAATTTTTCTAAATCCATGTTATAACTATCAAAGTTTAATATTTTGGGTGTCCTACAGGTTTTTGATGGTGCTGAATCCATTTCCAATGTCAAAATCAGGATTCAAACACTGTTTCTGCAAGATTTTTAAATTTTTTTTGGCCCGGATTCCGGCCAATTTTGACCGTCCGAGCAATTCCTCCGGCTCGTTAGACGACTCCTTTGTATTTTCTATATTCTCGATGTTATATCATGTTTTTTCAATTATTTACGGTCTTCGCTCTAATTTCTTGTATTTCTAATGCTTGTTTTCCCAATCATGCTTTGTTATGCCTTTGTAAAACGATTTTTATTGCATGTGCATGTCCATATCATTGCATATTTTTCCTTTTTTATTTTTTTTGTCTCATTATTTTCATACGCTTATATTTTTTTTTTTGAAATGACCATAACCTAAAGTCATTTCAAATCAAATTCTCTTTATAGTGACACTAACTCTTTTGTTCTCGTCTTCTAGGCAAACTAATCGTTCATGTTTTTGCAGGAAATGTATGAGGCAAAATAAAATTGGCCCCAAAAGGGAGATGTGGCTTGATGTTTGGTAAAATAATGCTCATGAATGATGAATGTAGGGTAATGATGACATTAATTAACGAAACTTATTTAATGTAGGTTGACTTAGGATATAGCGTAATGTAGGTTAATGCAGGATGATAAATTCATGAATAAATGTGTATTGAATATTCAAGTTTTTAAATTAGTTTATCAATCTTAGAAAAAAATTCAAAATCAAAGGTATTATGAATACTTTAAACTTACAATACTTTCGTTCTTCTTAATAGCTCATTGTCAATGCTTGTTCTATTCATGATGACATTTTCTCTTTTGTCAACACTTGACTTTTTTCTAACGATGATAATTGACTTCAAAGATGAATTTTGCTAAATGATTTTCATGGGTTTTAGGTTCTTGTAGCTGCTTTTCATATTCCTTTGATGTTTATTATGATGTTTTAGGTTCTTTATGCAATAACATATTGATCTTGTTGATGTCCCTCACTAATGAATATTGATGTCTTGGGTCCCTTATTTAATAAAACATGGTATTGATCTTGTTCAGGTCCCTCGCTAGTGAATATTGATGTCTCATGTCCGTTATACAATACATCTACTTCTTATAAACTATTTTCATAGTTTATAGGTTTATTATGAATCTTCGCCCTTTCTTATTTTGAGACATGTCCCCAAGTATTTTAATTCTGGAGGATGATTTCTGGTAAATGAAACTGAAGAAAAATTAAAACACAATAGAGAATTAATATTTTCCAAACAAGTTGGTTTTCCGATATGAATTTGAGTTTCTATTGTGCCAGCTTCCTAGATTTTCACATCCAATCTCTATTATTTTTTATTATTTTTATTTTATTTTATTTTATTTTGGAAGTAAGGGATGCATATCACTATTTTGTTCCATTATTTCCATATTTTATTCTGTTGATACCCTTTTGAGAAAGTATTCTTTATTTATAGACTTATTATAAATTTTTGAGTATATTTCCATTAACTAGAAATGAAATTGATGCGTCATCAATTGTCTTGATCTGAACTGCTTCATTGTTAAAGATTTCTTCTATCTCATATGGCCCAAGACAATGAGTATTAAACTTAGCTCTGAACTCTTGGTACTTGGAGGCAAAAATAAGTGTCCAGTCTCCTTTATGAATTTTTTTTTTATAAATATGTCATGCCATTTGATTCTTTTTTGTTGTACTACTGATGTATCCTCAACTATTTGCTATATTATTTCATCTAATTCATTTAGTTTCATAAATCTCCACTATTGTGCTTCTGACAGGTCCAATCCTAGTTTTGCTGCAATTTTAAAAGTATGAATCTGAAATCGATTGGCAACAGAACTTCCTTACCATATGCCAATTGATATGGGTTGAATCCAATTGTATTTTTCCATGTAATTTTGTATGCTCATAATGGATCTCTTAACTTGTCTGACCAATCTAGTATGTTCATTTGCACTCTCTTTGTCATGATTTTTTATAGAATCTTATTATTAGATTCTACTTGTCCATTTGCTTGATGACGATACAGAGTAGACTTTCTATGCTTGATTTATATTTTTTCATAAGATCCCAGAAAAGTTTAGAAGTGAACTGTGATCCTTATTCTGTAACAATATATCTTGTAACTCCAAATATTAAAAGTGTTTATTCAATGAGGAATGAAATAACTATTTCTTTTGTTTCTCTTTCCACTGCTTTCGCTTCTACCCATTTTGTAACATAGTCTATACAGACTAAAATGTACTTCTTTCCATTTCAAGGCGGGTTAATGGGTCCCACAAAGTCAAAAAACGATTTTTCAAATGGTTCTGTAAGTACTTGTGCTTTCAATGTAATCTCATACGATATTACAGGTCTTCTAGTTCTTTGGTAGCTATCACATATTTTGACATAGGCTTTTGAGTCCTTGAATATTGCTGGCTAGTAGTAGCCAAGTTTGAGCACCTTGTATGTTGTTCTCTTATCTGCAAAATGGCCACCAACTGGGTCATCATGACATTCTTTTAAAATATCAAGAATTCCATCTTCTCTAACACATTCTTATCAAAAGATAAAAACTATTATAAAAGAGGTCACCATTTACCCAACGATATCTAGCACTTTCTCTGATTTTTTTCTTTTCTCCCTGCTAGTGAAATGGGATGGTAATATTTTGGATGATAAATAATTATCTACATTTGAAAACATTGGGGTTTTAGTTTTTATAGCAAATAAATTTTCATCGGGAAAGTTGAAAGTTCTACAAAACAGGAACATGTTCACCACGTGAATGAAATCTTGACATGAAATATTCTAGTCGATTATCTTTACCTAGTCGATCTAAAACAATGATACTGAATTCTTGCATTACTAACAACAATCTAGTAATTCTTCCATTGGTAATTTCTTCGTTCATTAATTATTTAATGGTTGAATTATCTATATGAATAAACACCTAGTAGCTTGTTATATAATGCCTAAATTTGTTGACTACATGCACAACAACAAGAACTTACTTTTTAGCTATGAATAGTTCATTTCTACTAGAGTTAAATTTTTATTTATGAAGTAAATGGCATAATTAAACTGATATTATTTTTGTCCAAGATATTCTCCTATTCTCATATCCGATGCACCTATACATATCTGAAATGGAAATGACCAGTTTGTCCCTCTAAGAAATGATGTTATTAAAAAAAATCTTTTATTTTTTTGAATGCGCTTTGACTTTTTGTATTCCATTGAAACCAAATGTCTTTTGAGAGAAATTTGAATAGGGTAGAGTTATTTTACTAAATTTTTCAATGAATCTTCTGTAGTAGCCTTCATATCCCAAGGAAATTCTTACTTCCTTCTATTTTGTTGGTGGCATTAAGGTTACAATGACTTGTATCTTTCTTGGGTCTACCTTTATTCCAGAAGAATAAATGTGGCGTCCCAACACTATCCCTTCAGTTAACATCATAAAACATTTCTCATTTCTCAGGGATAAGTTTGTATCTATGCATCTCTTTATAAAATTTTCAATGTTGTTCAAACAATCATCAATCGTACCTCCATAGAAAGTAAAATCATCCATGTAGACCTATAAACATTCATGAATTAAATCAACAAATATGGCTAGGACTCCTCATTGAAACATAATCAATGCATTAAATAATACAAAAGGTAAAAACTATAAGCATATTTTCCCCAAGGACAAGTAAATGTAGTTTTATCCTAATCATCGAATGATATCTTAATCTGATTGTAACCGCTAAATCCATCAAGAAAAGAGAACAATTTCTTTCCTCCTAGGGAATCTAGTACTTGGTCAATGAATGGTTATGGGAAATGATGTTTTAATGTGGCTTTATTCAATTCCATATAGTCTAAACATATTCTCCATTTTTAATTTTTCTTTGGTACCACAAGTAAGGGAGAAACCCATTGACTATCTGAAATAGGGTAGATGAATCCCACTTACAACAATTTTTGCAATTCTTCTGTAACTATCTCTTTCATCATAAGATTCTTTCTTCTTTGTTGTTGTCTAACTGGTTTGATATGGTCATAAGTATAGATATGGTGAATACATATTTTTGGATCAATTCCTTGATTTTATATATAGTCCGACGAAAAAAAAATTTATTATTTTTGTAATAATGCAATTACCTGTTGTTCTTGTGATTATTGTAGATTGTTACCAATATTTATTCTTTTTCTAGGATGGATTTCAATGATTTTTCTTTGTGAATTCGTAATTAAACTCACGGGAAAAATTCTTTCAAATGAATTTTTCAATGATTGAATAGTATAATCTACCTGAAAACATTGATTCAAAAGATGATTTTCAGCTTCATATTATGTTATTTGTAGCTACTCAGAAATATAAGGTTCTGAGATGGAAAGGTGTATTAAATCCTCATTTTCTTCCTCTTCTCTAAAATTAAAGACTTGATTAATGCTTAGAATGGATTGAGTTTCTTGTTGTTTTTGGCCATCAATCCATGATAATAAACAAGGAGAGTTAGCCGAAGGACATAGTGTAACATGTTTCCTTTCATCTCCATATGCTATGATCATGTTTCCTGATCTGCACCCAATGAAGGCATCTGCTATGGCTAGCCATGGTCTGCCTAAAACTAAAGGATGGCCTCTTAGATTTGTTTTTTGTTGCAATATTAGAAAGTATATAGGGTATTCCCATGAGTCCAAAGAAATAATGATGTCTTCTAGTATTCCATCTAGTACAACTTTAGATCTATCTGCTAGTTCCAAAATTATAGTAGTAGGTCAAATATTTGGAAATTTTAATCACTTCATAGTCTCTATTGCCATGACATTTACAACAGCTCCAAGTTCAATTAAAATGTTAGGAACTGAAAAATTATTGATTGAAATGGTAACCATAGGTATCCCAGTATCAATATAATTTTGAATTGTTGTTTTTGAATTCATGAGACTAGCTAATGTTCCAGTGGCTTGGATTGTGGGTGGATATCTTTTCTTTCTGCTAGTTTTCTTAATACATAATTCCTTTATTGGTTTTCCATAGATTGTAATATCTTTGATAGCTTGTAACAAAGGAATTTTTACATAAGGGTTCTTTAATTCATTCAAAATATAAAATTCAAGAAGAGAAATTGAAGTATTCTCCTCTACTAACCTTTCTAGGAAAGGTGGTGTTTGAGTCATAGTAGTTTTTCCTTACTGAATTTGATTTTCTAGATTAGATTTTTCATACTGTTCTCCTCGTTCAATTTATTCTTCTATTATTGGTGGAGAATATTTATGTAATAATTTTCCATACCTTAACTGGATGTATTGAACAAGAAGAAGACAATATGTAGGAAAAAATGTTCATTCTTCCACATTATATGCTGGTCTTTTCACTTTGTTACTTGAATTTGATGTTGGATGAGATGGTAATTGAGTTGGTCTAGGTGGGGATTGGTTAGAAAGCAGCTGAAGCTATTGTGGTTGAGTTAGTAAGGGTGCAGGATTTTATTGTGGAAATGGCACTGGTTGAGGCTTTTGTTGAAATTGTTGATATTGAAATGGTTCTTGGGGAAATGGTTGTTTATATGGATCTTGACGATAAGGTTAGAATTATTGTTGAGGCAGTTGGGTGCCATAACTATATCCTTGCCAAATTTGTCCAGGTTGGTTTTGGTATTGTTGGGGAGGCCAAGCCTGCCATGGCATAGGAGCATTCCATCAAGTTTGAGAAGGATGTTGATAATCCTCAGGGATTTGTTGATTAAATTTCTGAGGTAAATGTTCGGTTATACCTAGAAACCATGGTTGCGAAGGTCTCCATGGTTCCATATAATAAAGTGATTCAATCCCTTCTACTTCGTCCATTGAATTTACTTGCAATTCTTTAAGATTTGGACAATTTTTCAGTTGAATGATTTTTTGTACAATGTCTAGACACCTGAATATTATCTAAAGGACATTATCTTAGTGGATGCTTATTTGTACACTTAGGACAAAAAAATTATAGTACATGATCTTTTTCATCTTGCTTTTTCTTGGCTTTCAATACATCAAATTGTGTTCCTAAAGTGCTAAAAATATAATTTTTAAGTTTTTCTAACAAACTCCCAATTTCTTCTCTCATTACTCCTCCTCTTGTTCAATTACAGGCTTTTGAATTTACATATTTTTTTCCAATCTTTTCTCTTCCTCTATAATAATTTTGACATAGTTAAACCATCTCATCAAATGAAAAAATTGAGATGTCTCATTTCCCCATTACATTGAGAATATAAATGTATTAATCTCGTATACCTTTCAGAAAAATTGTGCGAAGGTCCCATTTCCAAACTCTCATATTCTTATTGAGACATCCTGAAAATACATTATTTTGAATATATAGGCCTACAGTAGGCTTGATACTTCTTAAGAATATTTTTCCTCATGTCATCCCAAGAGGCAATAGTGTGTTCTCCTAATCCCATAAACCATTTCAATGCACTTGCTTTAAGAATAGAAGGAAATGGATGAAGTTTTTCCGTATCATTTGTATATCCATAAGTATGAAAAAAAAACATCAAACTCAAACATAAATGAATCACGATCTTCAACAGACATTCCATGAAAATTGGGTAAAATAGAAGGATGAATATTCTTCATTTCTACCTCCTCTCCAAGGAGCATCTATTTTGCAATTCCAGTAAGTCTTGTGTGGATTTAAATATGCCCCTTCGAATAAGAATAGGAATATTGAAATTCATTTTATCCATAATGTATTAAAATGAAGAACATTATAGCAATCTCTATATGTCAATGCAAAAAACAATGAAAATGACATAAAAAAATGGATTCAAAATTATGGTGGCCACGTAAAACAAAAGGAAAAGTCACTTCCATGGTGTGATTTTGTATATAGATAATTTCATTATTGCAAATTCCTAATTTTTTGTAGGAATCCCACATTGTGTAATACTAAAAAAGGAGTATTATTATGATAAGATATAAAATAATTTATAGCTGGAACATACTATGAAATAAACATTTTTCAAAGAAAAAATGTGATTTGCTTTTTACCTTTTGGTATTGTTTGATAAACATAATTATCCCATATAATTTTCAAATTTAATAAATTAATAAATTAATATAGATATTAACAATTATTAATTGGAGATAAAATTAGTAATGATGGCAAAAATTAGAAATTTAGTATAAAATCAAGAAAAAACTGGAAATTTAAGACAAACTTAACAATTGAAGATGAAGTCCCACAACTTCCCTCCTTTCGTCTTTCATGACAGGTATCTCCATTGTGAATGTGGACTCCTCGTCTGGACATGGCCAAGCGCTAAAGGTAGGTTTATATTCTTATACTTAATTACCTCCCGATCACTAAGCCATGCTCCCTTACTTTGACATGAACTTAATTCCTTATTAATTATTTATTTTTCATCCCTTTAAGAAATGTGTAATTTACACAACAATGAGCCCATGCTAAAGCTACCTTACTACATCACAATTGCAGGAATCATTTGTAGTATTTTTTCATTTTTCATTTCCCACTTATCGACTCTGAGTTTGTGGCTCGACGTTTCAAAATTTTTAACAGCTCTCAGGTGGTGGCTCGTAGTTTCAACATTCTTAATGGTTCTGAGGTTATGGCTCAGTGTTCCAAGATTCTTAAGTTACATCTATATCTTTGTTGCTATTGGATTTTCTATACATGATGGTATCTCTCTTTGCCTTTTTTTTTTCAAAACAAGAGCAGATCTTAATTGTAATGCTTAAATATCTTTTGGGTCATGGTCCTTGTCAAGTTTGGTATTAAAAAAATCCCTTGGAGAAAAATATTAATTTCTGCAAACATTGGATATGTATGTCTCAATAGCTCAGCTACATAATTTTTGATTTCAAGTTCAACTTCAAGTAAAAGCATAATTTTTGGGACAATTGGTGTTGCAAGAAATCTCAATTTTTGGATTTAATTCAGACATTCTTCCAGAAATACATATATATAAAAATCTTGGTTTAATTTATTACATTGGATTTCATCCTTAAAAATGTATTTTTTTCTCTGTTTGAGATAATATCATCACAATTACCTGGGGCTCCATAATTTTTCTTTGAATTTTTTTGGAAGACTCCAATAAAATGGTATTCTGTAAATAACATGAAAAATCCCTGTAACTACAATTCACAGCAGGGATTATGCCATTCTATGTTGTTACCATTATTGGATACAAGGAGTGGACACAGCCTATAGGTCCCGCGAAAAGATATTTTCCCAACTATCTTTGTGACAGTTCTCTACCGACTACCTTCAATGGTTATGTGCTTTAATTACACTCAACGAAAAAAATTATCATTCATTCCTCCGTGATAAGAAAGAAATTATCTTTTATCCTTGTGCAAGTTAGGCTAGCTTAAATAATAGAAATGGGGGACGATGTTCCTAGTTAGAATGCTAGCTGATAATGGGAGGGATATCTTCCTAATGGCTGGCACATATAGGTAGGCATATATGTCAATTAGTTAATTTCATCAAGACGGAACCTAGTGGACATTCATGCAACCAGGGAACACCTATGGTTCATCAAATTCATAATATCTTCTCAAAAATGTACATGGGCCCAAATGGATTAAATTATTGTAATTGTATTTTCAGTTTGGTACTAAAATCAAACTCTTCATAGGATCCAAACTCACGGGCACGTAGCTTCTGAATTATGAAATACAACTTCTTAGCTTATATTTAAACATTCGCAATATATACTCTTTGTAAATAAAGGAGGTTATTTTTTCTCACCATTTCATATTTTATGGTGCTTTGCACCATATACAATTTTATTATAATAATAATAAATGTTTTTTTCACACCATTTTTTATTTTACGGTGCTTTGCACCATATACAATTTATTGTTATAATAATAATTTTGATATTTTTATGATAAACCTTGAATTTTTTTCAAATTTCTTTTTGTTCTTTGCATCAGAAAATATTGATCCACTTCAGATTGGTTTTTAGTGGTTTTAACCATACAACATGGAATGCCACATATGCATTTAACACCAAATTTAACATTTTTTATTAACTCCACTTTTGCAATAGAAAGCATAGCACCATTTGCGTATCCCCACACTATCACCACTTTTGCACCATTATTTGAAAAATGAATATTTCTCAAATACTTTACATGTAGTGGTGCTAATGTGAGGATAAATGACCCTTCTCCTTGTAATGAGTGTGTTACCGAATAAATTCATAAACTACAATATCCAAATCATAATATCATCCAACTACCAAAAGCACAAAAATAACCAAATTCAACCAACAATGCATTACCAAATAAACTCATAAATTACAATAACTAAAACATAATAACATCCAACCACCAAAAGGACTGAGCCATCTGACAAGCCTCAACATCTATGCCCAAGGGAACACCAGTAATGTCCAGACTTTGGAATGCAAACATGCACCCGAAACCAATGCGCCATAATATCATTACTCCACAAAACCATATGAAAATTCCTCAAAAAAACCAACTCCATAGCACCAACTGATGTTCAGAAAAGGACGTGCCCATGCACAAGACTTCAAACATAACGAAAGACGAGACAAACTTGTCGAGTCCAAGTTTTATGCCACACGAAAATATAAATACATCATTTATCAAGAGATAAACAAATAGACCACCCACATACCTTCCAAAAATCTAGAAGATAAACTGATTTGCATTAATATGCACTCAAAAAAATAAAATTTTCGAGCCAAGATAGTCTAAAAAACTCAAATTTGCAGATGGATAATATTCAGATTTCTACCTTTGGCTTCCATAAAGAACAACATAATGGAATGAAATTTGACTTAGCTATTAAATTTTTCCAAGATGATGTTTGAATTAAAACGAGTGTTGTCTTTGAATCTTTCTAAGACTCTACATAAAACGTGGGTTATAATCCCAAATCTCATTTTCTCCAACATATCGATGATGACACATTTTCGTTTTGTAGCAAAAATTCACATATGAATGATTGCATGACGTTATTTAGTAGATGCATGTAGGGATACGACCTATATTCTTTTCGAGACATTGAGGTGGACTAATGGGCTTCCCATTCATCCACCTAGTTTGTAGGGTGATTTCGATAGTGTCATGGATCATGATGACTTATATAGTCAATATGAGTTGGAGTATCAATCCACAATTGAACATGGCATGACCTGTAATCAATAATGCATAGTTGAGTGGTAGATTAACCCACAAGACATACACAGGTCATAAGTTTGATTCCTAGCCCCTCCAGTGCCTTTACATCAAACCCATATTTGTAACTAGTTTTAGCTAGGAATTGCAAGGCCTAGCTTTGGAAAAGGTTGTAGTGCCTCAAGGGAGTTGCTGGAATATTGATCCGTTACTACTTTGGAATTTTATATGATCAAATGGGCATGTAGATCAGTTGGTAGAGTAACCGGTGGGCCGAGGACAGCTGCTAAGTTTAACTCTTATCCTGTGCAATGTTTTCACTTTTTCAAAAGCATAAACTTATCGACTGTGAATCAATAAAATAAGCAAGACGCATGAACATCCCAAACCACATTGAAAGATTGGGTGCCTCTTCTAGCTCAAACTAAATTTAAGGGTCATTTTAAGTCCCATAGTACAAAATGAAACGTTAGTAATTAGTTTGAAGGAAATTCATACAAAGTCCAACATAGATTATAAATTTTATAAAACTAAGAGGGACAATGTACTAATCAGCTAGGTAATCCATGAATTGAACTCACTGACTCGAATTTGGCCAAATGGGATCTCTCATGAAATATATAAATAATTATTGCTTTAAAACCTCAAAGGAAAACCATAATATCCATTCCAACACTTGCTATTGAAATGTGTGAAATCAAAACAAAATCTATAAAAACAAATCAGGAGATTAATGAAAAGTTGCTTGCCTCAAATCGTTATTTCCATTAAGTTATTCCTTCTCGTTTCCTCCTTACGCCAAATGGATGATGTTGTGCTATGAAACCTAGCTACGCCCACCTTCTATTCTTCAATGGAGTTAATTTGACTTTTGAGGCTTCCAAATACAAGTTCAACTAAATTTAGGAAGGGTTTCTTAAACTTGATCTGTGACTCAAGGACTTCTCACGTGGAGTATTCTATTATAACCTTAATTTCTATCATAATTCAAAAATATAGATATAAAGTTATGTTTTTTCTTTCCATTTTTATTTACCATAAGTTCACAAATAAAATATAAAGTTGTGCTTTTTCTTTCCATTTATATTTTTTATTTTGAAAGCGATAATTTGGGACACAATCTGGCCCGCATTAGGAGAATAGCGACCTAATTGGACCCTAAAATAAATCGAGCATCAAATAAAGGGGTAAAAAAAAAAAAAAAAAAAACCCTAAAAGCTCTAGGTTAGGTATATATTAACTGAAAAAATAATTAATAAAAAGAAGCGAATAGATCAAAGCATGGCTATTTCATCTATTGTTTAATGGAGTTAATTTTACTTTTGAAACTTCTAGCTACAGGTTCAACGAAATTTAGGAAGGGTTTCTCAAGCTCTTTCTCTGACTTAAGGACTTCCTAAGTAGGGTATTCTATTCTAACTTTAAGGTCTATCATAATTCAAAAATATAGATATAAGGTTATGTTTTTTCTTTCTATTTTTATTTTACTATAAGTTCACAGATATAAATAGAAATTTTTTCTTTTTCTTTCCATTTATATTTTTATTTTGAAACCGATAATTAGGGACACAATCTGGCCCACAATAGGGAAATAGCAACCTAATTGGACCCTAAAATAGGTCGAGCATAAAATAAGGGGGTAAACAAAAATAAAGCAAGAAAACCCTAAAAGTTATAGGTTAGGGTTATGCTAACAGAAAAAATAAATAAATCAAGCAGCAGATAGGTCAACACATGGCTATTTTGTCCATTCTTCAAAGGAGTTAATTTGACTTTTCAAACTTCCAACTACAAGTTCAACTAATTTGGGAAACTCGATCTCTCACTTAATTTCTTCTCAAGTGGAGCATTCTATTATAACTTTAAGGTCTATCGTAATTCAAATATATAGATATAAATTTCTATTTTTTCTTTCCATTTTCATGTTACCATAAGTTCACAAATATCAATATAAATTTGTGCTTTTTATTTCCATTTATATTTTTTATTTTGAAAGCGATAATTTGGGACACAATCTCGACCACACTAGGGGAATAGTGACCTAATTGGACCCTACAATAAGTCGAGCATCAAATAAGGGGGTAAACAAAAATAAAATAAGAAAACCTTAAAAGCTCCAGGTTAAGGTTATGTTAACTGGAAAAATAATTAAAAAAAGAAGCGAATAGGTCAATGCATGGCTATTTTGTCCATTCTTCAATGGAGTTAATTTTACTTTTGAAACTTCCAAATAAAAGTTCAACTAAATTTAGGAAGGGTTTCTCAAACTCGATCTCTGACTTAAGCACTTCTCAAGTGGAGTATTCTATTCTAACTTTAAGGTCTATCGTAATTCAAAAATATAGATCTAAAGTTATGTTTTTTATTTTCATTTTCATTTTACCATAAGTTTACAAATATAAATATAAAGTTGTGATTTGTCTTTCCATTTATATTTTTTTATTTTGAAAGCTATAATTTGGGACATAATCTGGCCCACACTAGGGGAATATCGACCTAATTAGACCCTAAAATTGGTCGAGCATCAAATAAGGGGGTAAAATAAAATAAAATAAGAAAACACCAAAATCTCTAGGTTAGGGTTATGTTAAATGAAAAAAAATTAAAAAAGCAGCAAATAGATCAACGCATGGCTATCTGGTCCATTCTTCAATGGAGTTAATTTGAATTTTGAAGCTTCCAACTACAAGTTAAAATAAATTTAGGAAGGGTTTCTCAAACACCATCTCTGACTTAAGGACTTCTCAAGTGGCATATTCTATTCTAACTTAAAGGTATATTGTAATTTAAAAATATTGATATAGAGTTAATTTTTTTCCTTCCATTTTTATCTTATCATAAGCTCACAAATATAAATATAAAGTTGTGTTTTTTATTTCCATTTATATATTTTATTTGGCAAGAGATAATTTGGGACACAATTTCGCCCACACTAGGTGAATAGCAACCTAATTGGACCCTAAAATAGGTCGAGCATCGAATAAGGAGGTAAAATAAAATAAAATAATAAAACCCTAAAATCTCTATGTTAGGGTTATGTTAACTGAAAAATAATTAAAAAAAGCAGAGAATAGGTCAACAGATACCTATTTGGTCCATTCTACAATGGAGTTATTTTGACTTTTGAAATTTCCAACCACATGTTCACCTTATAAATTTAGGAAGGGTTTCTTAAATTCGATCTGACTTAAGGACTTCCCAAGTGTAGTAGTGTATTATAAATTTAAGGTCTATCATAATTCAGAAATATATATATAAAGTTATGTTCTTTCTTTCCATTTTTATTTTACCATAATTTCACAATTATAAAAAAAAGGTTGTGTTTTTTCTTTCCAGTTATACTTTTTATTTGGAAAGCGATAATTTGGAGCACAATTTGGCCCACACAAGGGGAATAGTGACCTAATTGGACCCTAAAATAGGTCGAGCATCAAATAAGGGGGTAAACAAAAATAAATAAGAAAACCCTAAAAGCTCCACCCTAGGGTTATGTTAACTGAAGAAATAATTAAAAAAAGCAGCGAATATGTCAACTAATGGCTATTTGGTCCATTCTTCAATGGAGTTAATTTGATTTTTGAAACTTCCAACTACAAGTTGAACTAAATTTAGGAAGGATTTCTCAAAATCTATCTCTGAGTTAAGGACTTCTCAAGTGGAGTATTCTATTGTAACTTTAAGGTCTATCGTAATTCAAAAATATAGATATAAAGTTATGTTTTTTATTTCCATTTTTATTCTACCATAAGTTCACAAATATAAATATAAAGTTGTGCTTTTTCTTTCCAATTATATATTTTATTTTTAAAGTGATAATTTGGGACAAAATTTGGCACACACTAGGGGAATAGAGACACTAAAATAGGTTCAGCATCAAATAAGGGGGTAAAAAATATAAAATAAGAAAACCCTAAAATCTCTAGGTTAGGGTTATTTTAACTGAAAAATTAATTAAAAAAAGCAGCAAAAACGTAAACTCAACTCGTGGCTATTTGGTCCATTCTTCAATGGAGTTAATTTGACTTTTGAAGTTTCCAACTATAGGTTCAACTAAATCTGGTAAGGATTTCTCAAACTCGATCTGTGACTTGAGGACTTCTCAATTGGAGTATTCTATTCTAACTTTAAACTCTATCGTAATTCAAAAGTATAGAAAAAAAGTTATATTTTTTATTTCCATTTTCATTTTACCATAAGTTTACAAATATAAATATAAAGTTGTGCTTTTTCTATCCATTTATATTTTTTTTTTTGAAAGCGATAATTTGGGACACAATTTGCCCACACTAGGGGAATAGTGACCTAATTAGACCATAAAATAGGTCCAGCGTCAAATAAGGATGTAACCAAAAATAAAATAAGAAAACCCTAAAAGCTCTAGGTTAGGTCCAAGCATGGCTATTTCTTCAATGGAGTTAATTTGAATTTTGAAGCTTCCAACTACAAGTTCAACTAAATTTAGGAAGGGTTTCTCAAACTCGATCTCTGACTTAAGGACTTCTCAAGTGGAGTATTTTATTCTAACTTTAAGGTATATAGTAATTCAAAAATATATATACCAAGTTATGTTTTTTCTTTCCATTTTTATTTTTCCATAAGTTCACAAATAAATATAAAGTTGTGTTTTTTCTTTCCATTTATATTTTTTATTTGGAAAGTGGTAATTTGGAACACAATTCTGCCCACACTAGGGGAATAGAAACCTAATTGGACCCTGAAATAGCTCGAGCATCAAAAAAGGGGGTAAACAAAAATAAAATAAGAAAACCCTAAAAGCTCTAGGTTAGGGTTATGTTAACTGAAAAATAATTAAAAAAACAGAGAATAGGTCAATGCATACCTATTTGGTCCATTCTTCAATGGAGTTAATTTCACTTTTCAAACTTCCAGCTACAACTTCACCTAAATTTAGGAAGGGTTTCTCAAACTAGATATGTGACTTAAGGACTTCTCGAGTGTAGTATTCTATTCTAAATTTAAGGTCTATATTAGTTCAAAAATATATATATAAAGTTATGTTACTTCTTTCCATTTTTTTTTAACATAATTTCATAAATATAAATATAAAGTTGTGTTTTTTTCATTCTAGTCACATTTTTTATTTAGAAAGAGATAATTTGGGACACAATTTGGCCCACACAAGGGGAATAGGGTTATGTTAAATGAAAAATAATTAAAAAAAAATTCCTTCCCTGATCGGGGTGATGTATTTGGACATGTTGATGAAAATGGAGTAAAAATAAATAAATAAATAAAAGAAAAAAGTGAAAAATGAAAGGAGCTACGAAGCTTGCAAAAAAAAATGCAGCTAATATGTCAACTCGTGGCTATTTGGTCCATTCTTCAATGGAGTTAATTTGAGTTTTGAAACTTCCAATTACAAGTTCAACTAAAATATAGATATAAATTTATGTTTTTTATTTCCATTTTTATTTTACCATAAGCTCACAAATATAAATATGAAGTTGTGTTTTTTCTTTCCAATTATATATTTTATTTTGAATGCGATAATTTGGGACACAATCTGGCCCACACTAGGAGAATAGAGACCCTAAAATAGGTTGATAATCAAATAAGGGGATAAACAAAAGTAAAATAAGAAAACCCTAAATTCTCTAGGTTAGGTTTATGTTAACTGAAAAAATAATTAAAAAAAGCAACAAATATGTCAACTCATGGCTATTTGGTCCATTCTTCAATGGAGTTAATTTGACTTTTGAAGTTTCCAACTACAAGTTCAACTAAGTTTAAGAAGGGTTTCTCAAACTGGAAGGAGTTCTCAAGTGGAGTATTCTATTCTAACCTTAAGTTCTATTGTAATTCAAAAATATAGATATAAAGTTATGTTTTTTCTTTCCATTTTTATTTTACCATAAGTTCACAAATAGAAATATAAAGTTTTCTTTTATCTTTCCATTTATATTTTTTATTTGGAAAGCATTAATTTGGGACAGAATTTGGCCCACACTAGAGAAATAGCAATCTAAATGGACCCTAAAATAGGTCAAGCATCAAATAAGGGGGTAAACAAAAATAAAATAAGAAAAACATCAAAGCTCTAGGTTAGGGTGATGTTAACTGAAAAATAATTAAAAAAAGCAAAGAATAGGTCAACTCATACATATTTGGTCCATTCTTCAATGGAGTTAATTTGACTTAGGAAACACGTACCTATTTGGTCCATTTTTCAATGAAGTTAAGTTTACGTTTGAAACTTCCAACTACAAGTTCAACTAAATTTAGGAAGGGTTTCTTAAACTCGATCTATGACTTAAGGACTTCTCAAGTGGAGTATTTTATTCTAAATTTAAGATCTATCGTAATTGAAAAATATAGATATAAAGTTATGTTTTTTCTTTCCATTTTTATTTTACCATAAGTTCACAAATATAAATATAAAGTTGTGTTTTTTCCTTCCATTTATATTTTTTATTTTGAAAGCCATAATTTGGGACAAAATGCCCACACTAGGGTAATAACGACCTAATTGGACCCTAAAATAGTTGGAGCATCAAATAAGGGGGTAAACAAAAATAAAATAAGAAAACCCTAAAAGCTCTAGGTTAGGGTTATGTTAACTGAAAGAATAATTAAAAAAAACAGCGAATAGGTGAAGGCATGGCTATTTGGTTCATTCTTCAATGGAGTGAATTTGAATTTTGGAATTTCCAACTGCAAGTTCAACTAATTTTAGGAAGGGTCTCTTAAACTACTTAAGTATTTCTCTAGTAGAGTATTTTATTCTAGCTTTAAGGTCCATCCTAATTCAAAAATATAGATATAAAGTTATGTTTTTTATTTCCATTTTGATTTTATTTTACCATAAGTTCACAAATATAAATATAAAGTTGTGCTTTTTCTTTCCATTTATATTTTTTATTTTGAAAGCGGTAATTTGGGACACAGTCTCGCCCACATTAGGGGAATAGCTACCTAATTGGACCCTAAAATAGGTCGAGCATTAAATAAGGGGGTAAACAAAAATAAAATAAGAAAACCCTAAAAACTTTGGCTCAGGGTTATGTTAACTGAAAAAAACGATTAAATAAAGCAGCTAATAGATCAACCCATGGCTATTTGGTCCATTTTCCAATGGAATTAATTTGACTTTTAAAATTTCCAACTACATGTTCAGCTAAATTTAGAAAGGGTTTCTTAAATTAGATCTATGACTTAAAAACTTCTCAAGTGGAGTATTCTATTCTAACTTTAAGGTCATAATAATTCAAAAATATAGATATAAAATTATGTTTTTTCTTTTTATTTTTATTTTATCATAAATTCAAAAATATAAATATAATGTTGTGCTTTTTCTTTTAATTTATATTTTTTATTTTGAAAGCAATAATTTGAAAAACAATCTGGCCCACACTCTGGTGAATAACTATCTAATTGAACCCTAAAATAGCAGAGCATCAAATAAGCTGCTAGACAAAAATAAAATAGAAAAACCCTGAAAGCTCTATGTTAGAAAAAATAAATAAAAAAAACAGTGAATAGCTCAACGCATGCCGCATGGCTATATCGGTAATCAATCCCCTTATTAACTCAAATCCTGAACTCATTGCCCTTACCTTCGAGCAAAAGGTCGTTCAGACTTCTCGAGTTCTCTTCGATTATACACAGAAACTTAACTCTTTCCTTTTATTCAGATCATCTTTCAGTTCGGGAGCCATGGCCAGCGAATAGGTCAACGCATGCGTATTTGATCCATTCTTCAATGGAATTAATTTGATCTTTGAAACATCTAATTATAAGTTTAACTAAATTTAGAAAGGGTTTTTGAAAAGTAGAGTATTTTATTTTAAATTTAAGATCTATGGTAATTCAAAAATGAAAATATAAAATTATGTTTATTTTATTTTATTTTTATTTTATCATAAATTCACAAATATAAAATATAAAATTGTTCTTTTTCTTTTCATTAATATTTTTTTATTTTGAAAAGTATAATTTGAGACACAATCTGGCCCACAATAAGATAAACTAGGAGAATAAGGACCTAATTGAACCCTAAAATAAGCAAAGCATCAAATAAACTAGTAAACAAAAATAAAATAAGAAAACCCTAAAAACGTAATCAATCCCCTTATAAATATACATAAACTTATTGCCTTCTACCTCATATCGCTCAAGATTGTTCGAGCAAAAGTTCGTTCAGACTTCTCGAGTTCTCTTCGGCTATACACAGAAACTCAACTCTTTCCTTTTATTCAGATAATCGTTTAGTTGGGCAGCCATGGCCAGCGAAAGCAAGGTGACTTTGAAAAGCTCGGACGACGAATTGTTCGAAAGCAAGGTGACTTTGAAGAGCTCAGACGACGAATTGTTCTTTGTCACCGAGGCTGTGGCATTTGAATGTGGGGCCATCAAAAACATGATCGAGGACATTGGCACAGCTAATGCTATTCCGTTGCCAAACGTTTCTAGCAAGATACTCTCGAAGGTCATCGAATACTGCAAGTATCATGTGGAGTCTCAGAAGCCCGCGCAGGAGAAATCAGCCATTTCCGAGGACGAAATCAAGACTTGGGATCAAGAATTCGTTAAAGTCGATCAGGGCACTTTGTTCGACCTTATCCTGGTATTCTCTCAGAAACCCTAATTTAATTAGGAATTTGCTGGTTTGGTTCTTTAAGAACCCGATTTAATTATGGTTTCAACTGGCTGTTACTTTATCATAAAATTTAATTTTATTAAGGATTTGGTATTAAAATTAGATTTTCTCTTGTGGAACTGCTGTTGGGGTTTTCTGGCATAGTTTGCAGGGTGTGCGGACTGCTGGCCTGTATGAGGCATTCTATCTCAGGGTTTCTGAAATCTTGGAATTGTTCATTAGTCTTTAAAACAAATTTAATGGATATTTTGGGACATGTGATTTGAGACTTTTATTAAAATTTTAAGGGTTTCCTGCAATCCGTTTGGACGGATTTTTAAGCTTTCCTTTTTGAATTAAAAGGGTTTTTGATTTTTTTTGGATAGATTTTTCAGCTTTCCTTTTTTTTTTGACTGATTGAATTAAAAGGATTTTTGATGTTTTTGTTTTTGATGCTAGGTTCGACTGTTTCTTTTTATAGATATCTTTCGTTCACCCAATTTAGGGCTTCTCTATTTTTCGTATTTGCTTAGTTTCGAACTTATTTTGTTAAAAAAAAAATTACAATTCTCTTACTCCATTTCTCCAGTTTGAACTTCTGGTCTTGTGGATATTGTTGAAGAGGATCTTTTTGATGAAAATTTTCGGGGTCTGTGAAGGGTTTCGATAACCGAGAAAATGCTCAATTTGATTGTACCTAAAGTTTGGACTTTCTGTGTTTCAAGTTTAATGGTTAATTTAATTATTTTTCTGGGTGCCCAAATTATATTGCTTTCTTTTAATTTAATAGATGATTTGTTTAATAGTTAATTTAATTATTTTTCTGGGTGCCCAAATTATATTGGTCTCTTTTAATTTAATTGATGATTTTGTAGGCACATTTGCAATGCTACAGGTTTTGTTTCAATTGGCTTCTTAGGTCCTTCATAGAGAAATATTGCTAAAATGTTTGCCATATGAATTTACCTTAAAATTTTTACTATAAATATATGTTTGCCTTATGAATTTATCTTAAAATTTTTATTATAGATATATGTTTTTCCTTATTGAAAATTTATTTTCGATGATAGGCTTCATTTTCGTCCACTGAATTGGATGAGAATCTGAAGTAATGGCGCGTTAACATCTTTGAGAGGAAAGATTTAATAGTTCTTTCAATTTGTAATTTTTTTTAATTTTCTTTTACAGATTTTTTTAAAAATACATGAATGAAATGTCTTTGATTTTTTGGATATCTTTTCTAGTTTTGAGGGATTATTAGAACTAATTTTTCAGATGCCTAATTGTAAATTTACTTTCATAGTTTTTGTGGGTTTAAATTCTAGGTATATTTTAGGTGAGGGTACAATTAAAGATTTTTTTTCAAATTTGTAGTTTTCTATGTATATTTTTAAATATATATTAGTGTGTGATGTTTTTGATTGTTTTCAAATTTGGAATTTTTTATTATTATGGGTGTTTTTAAATAGTTTTTAAATATACATTACTGTGATTTTTCTGATTCTTTAGAAAAAACAATTTGTTTGGGGAGGTTGTTAGCACTAATTTATTAGATTTTCAATTTTCATTTTATTTTCTTTTCTTGTTTATTTGTGAGTTTAATCTCCAGGTTTTGTTTCAGGATTTTCTGTTATATAATCTAAAAGTTTGGAACATGTACATGTAATTTTCAAAATGTATTTTGGTGATTTTGAATAGGAAAATCTAAGGCTCCAAACTTTAAATTATTATAGGGTTTTAGTTATCTAAAAATCTAATGTTTTTCTTATTTGTTGTTTTGAGAGTTTTGGAACCTTTAAGGACGGTTACCCGTTACTTTTCATGTTAATTAGCGTTCCATCTGATATTTCTTTTATTTTTGAAATTTTTGTTGTTTTTTAAATGCAAGAAACCTTATTTCGATTATTGATTCCCCTGAATTATGAGATCCCTTCATTTATCTCTATTTCCCTGTAGTCTCATTCCATATAATTCTTCTGCAATAGCTTCGTGGCTTTTTTTAGTACTGATGTGCACATGTATATGCCTGTGCAAGCTATAAATACATTTGTATATCTTACGGAAATTTTCGCTTATAAGCTTTTGGATTTTTGCAGGCTGCTAATTACCTAAACAACAAAAAGCTCCTAGATCTTACAGGTCAGACTGTTGCCCGACATGATAAAAGGGAAAACGCCAGAAGAAATACGTAAAACATTCAACATAAAGAATGATTTTACTCCTGAAGAGGAGGAGGAGATCAGGCGTGAAAATCAGTGGGCCTTCGAATGAACCTTGGGAATTGGTGCGAAAACAGTGTATATATGGAAGTGTCATGGTGTTTGCTTCTGTTGTAGTCGAGAATATGTTTAGAAACTATTAGTCATAGACTTTCTGGGTTTGGATTCATTAGCTTCTAAAACTATGAACGACCGGCTTTTAACATTAAGGCCTATGATTTGTTCTGGTTGATAGTGGACTGGCTTTGATGGTTTGTAAAGATCTCGCAGCAACTCCTCCTAGGCCTATTGGGCTATTGAATCGCTGATAAATATTGCAACTACTTTGCTATCAATTGTGTGGTGTGTTTATTTTTGTTTGCTGAGTTTTGAGTTTTATTAATTGTGTTATGTGTTTATTTATGTTTTCAAGTTTTATTAATGTTTATTGTGTGGAGACCCTCTACAACTTAATATAGTATAGGGTAAATGTATAGATGTAATGTAAGAAATTTTGTAAACATTTTGTAATGTCGATTTAATTGTAATCAATATATTTGTAATAATTATCCTTACCTTTTAATACAAAGGTATATTTGCAATACTAAAAAAGTATGGTAAATAAATAAAACCTATTTTTATACCTACTCCAGAGGTATCGTAAATAAATAAAATTCATTTTTATATTTACTCCATAAACCTCTTTATATATTTAAAAAACAAAAAAAAAAGTTTTATTTAGGTGAAGCCTATAGGCTACATACCATGGGCCATATACCATGGAACAAATTATTATTAATACCATGGCTGAAATACCATATTTAAATAAATAAATATTAATGAGGAATAGATAGATATGGTAAATAAATAAAAATATTAATATTAATGCCATGGGCCAAATACCATAGAACAAGTTATTATTAATACCATTGGTCAAATACCATATTTAAATAAATAAATATTAATGAGGAATAAATAAGTATGGTAAATAAATAAAAATATAAATAGACTATAGGTATGATAAATAAATAAACCCTCTTTTTATATTTACTTGACAATGAACTTTATATTTAGAGACGCTCAAAAAATATGTTTTATTTAGGTGAGGCCTATGGGCAAAATACCATGGGCCAGAATAATACTATTATTGCCTAGGCGCTCTACAGCCCAGTAGGATAGATGTGTAAGCTTTTGTAATGTTAGCTCAATATATAGGGTATATGTGTAGATGTAATGTAAGAACGTTTGTAAACTTTTGTAATGTTAGCTCAATATATAAGTACATGTGTAGATGTAATGTAACAACGTTTGTAAACTTTTGTAATGTTAGCTCAATATATAAGTATATGTGTAGATGTAATGCAAGAAAGTTTGTAAACTTTTGTAATGTTTGCTCAATATATAGGTACATGTGTAAATGTAATGTAAGAAAGTTTGTAAACATTTTGTAATATGGGTTTAATTATAATTAATATATTTTTAATAATTATCTGTACCTTTTAAGATAAAACTTATTTTTATATTATGGTAAATAAATAAAGCCCATTTTTATATTTACTTCATAAACCTCCTTATATATTTAAGAAAACTCAAAAACGAAGTTTTATTTAGGTGAAGCCTATGGGTCACATACCATGGAACAAATTATTATTAATACCATGGTATAAATACCATGGGTCAAATACCATATTTAAATAAACAAATATTAATGAGGAAATAAATCAAAATATAAATAAACGAGAGGTATGATAAATAAATAAAACCGATTTTTATATTTACTCCATAATCAACTTTATATTTAACAAAACTAAAAAAAGATGTTTTATTTAGGTGAAGCCTATGAGATAAATACCATGGGACAAATTAATATTATTATCTAATATTCATATTAATGTGTAGATGTAATGTAAGAAAGTTTGTAAACTTATCTACCATTTTTTCTCCTTCTTTATCTCTCCATCTTCCCCCCAAACATGCACACTCTCTCTCCATATATATCTATCTCTCTCCCTCTCTTTTCTACTCCTCTCTCTTTCTAACACTTCTCTTTCCATATCTATATCTCTTCCACCCCACCCGGTATTTTGATCTCTCTTCTCCCTTCTATGCATTGGTTTCAGCATAGATATTGATTTCTAATCCTATTTGATTTCTTGCAATATATGCATTGAATTTAGTATAGATTTTTATTTCTAATCCTATTTGATTGTTTGCACAAGATGCTTTGATTTTAGTGTAGAATTTTATTTCTAATCCTATTTGATTGATTGCACTAGACGCATTTATTTCAGTGTATATGTTGATTTCTGATTTGATGCAACAATATGTATGATGTACATTAATTTAAAAGTAATTGAACTAATAGTGCACATAGATTTCAGCACATATTTTCCCCTCCATCTATATCTATATCTCTCATTATCTCTCCTTATTTATCTCTCTATCTCACCCCCGAAACATACACAGTTTCTCTCCATATCTATCTATTTCTCTCTCTCTCTAAAACTTCTCTCTCCATATATATATATATCTTCTCCCCTCTATCCCCTCTTCATCTATATCTCTATATCAACCACAAAACATACACACACTCATAGTGTGAGCACATAAAAATTATTCATGACATGAATTGACTTATGTGTTGAAATAATTCAACTATAAATACAAAACTTGAATTTTCATCCTAAATAAAATTTTCACTTACGTGAAATTTCTTCTTCTTGAAACTATAAACCATAATTGGCCACATCCTTATTATTCTGATTTTCCAAAATTCAACATTACTAATCAATTTTCATTCAAAAACGGTAATAGAGAATAATTAGATGTGTGACAATAAGAAAAATAAAATAACATAGCTTCAAATTAATTGCAATGAAGATTGCTTGTAATTGACTTCATTGTTATTACTCACATTTTCTATCATCCAAAATTGTTATATTGTCACTTTGCACTTAAAATTTTTATTTCATCAGTTTTCATCATTCAAGTTAGTAACTATCTGATCATTCATCATTAATCTTTTTTTAACATATTTAAAATAATCAAAATAATTAGATGTTCAACAAATTTTGTATGACCTCACAAGAATGAAACTAGCTTAGATCCATCTTAACTCCGGATCTATTAACCATCCAGAAAGATCAAATATCTCCACGTGCAAATCTTTCCTCAAATTTTTCACTAAAAAAAGAGATTAACACCTCAAGAGATTTAACTTCTCTTGAGTCTTGATAGATCCAGAATTATGGGCCTAGACTGATTTTAATCAGAATCACGTTCGACAATATTAACAATTGATTGCAAAATATCACTTTATTTTTTCTCTTATACAAACGACGACACCGGTTTGCTCTAGATGTGAGGTTTCTGGTTCGTTATTTAAAGCCTTTAGTTACATTTATGTGGTGAGCTTCCTCGAATGTGAGTCTCTACAATATTTTAATTTTGGGATGGATTTGTGGCATTTGAAATAAACAGGGTGATAGTATTTCGTTGCTCGATACATAAAAACCCTGTAGTGCTGGATTTCATGTCTCTATCAAAATTGTTTCGATTGAAGCATTATCGACAGCAATGCAACATTAGGTTACATTAATTAATTCTTACATTCGTGGGGACGTATTTGTCTTAATTATTTTCTCATCAGAATCGAAGTAATTAATTGACTACGTTGAAACGTTTTAGTGGTGAATTTCTTATTTTGTGGTCTTGTCTAAGCAATTTTGGGCTGATGAATTATCTTTTCAGCAGAATCTGTTGTTTTAAAAGGTATGGATATGGCTAGATCGAGAGGTTCAAACAATGTATTATTATATTTTTAATTACATATTCTAAATCTAATTCAAAATTTAATGTAGAAATTTACGATAAACAATCAATCATTAAAATTGAGTATATTTAAAAATAAATGTTAAATTAGATAAACTTTAGTTATTAGTTATATATTAAAAATTGTATTGAAAATATAATTTGATCTTTTTTTTTCCTTTTCTATTTTGGGTTTCTAACTCTTTTTAATTATATAAATTTTATATATAAATATATAAATTTTTAAAATATTACTTTTTATTAATAAATTTAATTATATATATATATTTAATGCAATATAAAATTTATATATAAAGACATATAAATTTTTAAAATATTATTTTCTATATATATATTTATATATTATGCAATATAAAATGCCTTTGTTTACCAAAAAAACAAATTATATTTTAAAAAATAGAGATCACATCAATATGAAGGCATATAAACCATATCATTTTCAACTCCACAAAATTTCATATATAAAACTATTTACAAAGTTTACGTAATTATATTTATGAAGTTTACATAAGTATATTTACAAAGTTTCCATAATTATAAATGAAAGAAAAAATAACCAACTTCACCCAAAGTGTGTTACTAGCAAACAAAAATAACCAACTTCACTGAGCAGTGCATTACCAAATAAACTCATGAACTACAATAACCAAAGCATAATAGCATCCAACTAGCAAAAGCACTGAGCCATCCGACAAGCCTCAACATCTATGCCCAAGGGAACACACATGCATTGAAAACGAAATCATCATAATGTCCTTACTCCACAAATGCAAACATGCACTGAAAACAAAATCGCCACAATGTCCTACCTCCACAAAACTAGATGAAAAGTCGAGAGAAAAACCAACTCCATAATACCAATGCATGTTCACTAAAGGATGCGTGCATACACAAGACATAAAGAATTACTAAAGATGAGACTAACTTGTTGAGTCCAAATTTTTTCCACACAAAAATATAAATACATAATTTATCCAGATCTAAGAAAATATACCACCCACAGACCATCCAAAAAACTAGAAGACTAGAGAAAATTAAAAAATGAGTTACTCCTGATGAATAGGCAAGAGAATAGCAGGAGACAATAGAATATCATGTGCAGGAGGATATGTCAAATGTTCATATGCGGAATCGTAAGAAAAATCCTTCGAAAAAAACATCATCGTTTCAACGTTTTCTAAAAAAACCACATATTTTGAAGCATTGAAGCATAAGACACAAAACGGTTGTGGGTTGATTTTTAAGAGCCAAGGAACTCCAAAAATCCCACCTCCTTTGATAAAATATTCTAGGATACGACATCCATTTCTCATGCTCTGAGACTAATTCTGAATCTGAATAATAAGGGTGATCTTGAGATTTTTCATTCTCCAAGATGAGAATCTCTCACTGAATTTCTAGGGAAACTATATCAAATGCAAAGACTATGGAATCATAAGAAAGAGTGTGTACCCTTTTGTACCCAAAGTAACTAAAACTTCCTTTTTGATTTCTTATCCTTTGCCTTCGAAGCATGACAACTGACATAAAAGGATAAAGAGGACATGACTGAATGACGTGCACCCAATGAAGTTCTATGAATAATGAAGTGGGAGAATGTCCAATTCAGATTGAAAAAATAGCTTGTCACCTACACACCAAACAAGAGGACCAACAGCCAGAATATTATCCAATTCCCCACAATGAAGACTCATAACCTACAAGGTTAACCAACACCCTATCAAGACACCTAAATGAGTTAAGGTACAACTATCAGAGATATGTGGCTAACAAGAGTACCAATCAAAGAGAAATAAACATTCAGAATGTGTGATCGAAAAAAACCCCTTGTATAATTGACACAAGAGATTAGAAGAACAAAAATAAATAAGAAGATAGGCCAAATTATAAACAAATAGAAGCAGAATAGCTACAATGCTCAATTAACGAGAGCCAATATTCATGGAATTCCAGCTGCTCTCTAAATCTTAAACAATCGTAGATATGCCTATCGAAACAAGCACACAACTCACTAAATTCACACAAATACTTGAAATGTGAAAGCAAGAAATAGTATCACTCTTATAAACCAGAAAACTCACCTCATACCAATTGTCGAAGAGCAGAGGGGATTCCACCATAAAGACTATCACCAGATTTTGCACCAAAAGCCACCAAAAATAGAAACCACAAACACCGTACAAGAACTGAGGCCCTCCCGAGAGTGGTTACAAAAACATAATGTTATGCCACCGAAGAAACCATTCCCAACTGCTACAAATGTCCACTAACTACCATTAATCACCCTTGATAAAAAGGAATCCTAGTTATCAACCCATCAAGAATTGAGTGATCCACCTTTAGCACATTATGAAAGGAATTAGTTTATTTTCATTTTATAAATTTAATTATTTCAAAATTATCATCCCAAATATTGTTTTAAATTTTTAATTCATTATAATAAAAATAAGAAAATGTAGTCTAAATATTTTATTGAATATAATAAAAATAACGAAATGTAGTTTAAATATTTGATATTTTTTAATAAATTTTATCTAAATCTTAGTTAAAAAGTATTGAAATGACACATGAAATAAATGTTTTAAGTTTATAATTTTAATTCTTTTATGCATTTAAAAACATATTTTGAGCAATAAAAAATAACAATCTCATAGAAAATCATACAATTTTATTTCCTCGAATTTAACATCTAATTTTCTCAAATTTCTTAAAAATAAATGTCTTAAAAATTATAAGATATAAATTTCCAAAAATTTAGTAATTTTATTATTTAAAAAATATATTCGTAGTTTAACTTTATATTTTCAACCCATTTAAAATTATTTTAATTTTTTAATTTAAAATTGAAAATCAAAAATATATTATTAAAGACTTCGTTTTAAATGGATGGAGTTCCGAACTAAATAAGTTATACTTTGAACTTTTCTTTCATGCCTTTTAATATCAAATTAATATCAAGTATCACTTGGTGTTATCTCCTCTATTAGTCTTGAAATGCACCGTGTTAGATATTGCAACACTATCTATTATTTTGTATTTTAATTTATTTCATAATAAGGTAATAATTGTTTTTTCTAAACTATAGGGAGTTGCCTTACGACACTTGTCAACGATGTCTTCATTTTACATTTAGAAACCAAATAAAGGGCATAACATGTCACGTTATGATTGTTAATTCGAATGAGCATGTCCACTGATGGCCGGGGTACACGGGCTTGTGGTGAGGTTGTCAATGTGCATGGCCTCACCATATTGACAAGGACGTACCGGCTGCTAATGCAATACCGAAGCCTTGAACGGCAAGTCCTGAGCACAGACTGCTTCTGCTACTCCGACACGATGAAGTCGTGAGTGAAAGAATAAATTCTTAGCGTCCATCTTTTTGCTGTAGCTACGATGGATCATTCTCATTTATTTCCGGAAAACATGTAGAGAAAACTTTTGAAACATTTTGACCGTTTGTTGTTGTGTTTTCTAATTCATTCTAATTGTTTCTAACATCTGTACTTGTGGTTGCCAGTTGTGCTTCTAATGTGTCGTGGTTGATTGTCTTCTCTTTTACATGATTGTCCTTACTGCCATGGGTTTTTATCCTCAGTTTGTATTTCCTATATTCTCGATGTTATATCATGTTTTTTCAATTATTTACGGTCTTCGCTCTAATTTCTTGTATTTCTATTGCATGTTTTCTCAATCATGCTTTGTTATGCCTTTGTAAAACGATTTTTATCGCATGCTGCATATCCATATCATTGCATATTTTTCCTTTTATTTTTATTTTTTTTTGTCTCATTATTTTGATACGCTTATATATATATTTTTCAAATCAAATTCTCTTTGTAGTGATACTAACTCTTTTGTTCTAGTCTTGTAGGCAAACTAATCCTTCATGTTTTTGCGGGAAATGTACGAGGCAAAAAAAAATTGGCCCCAAAAGGGAGATGTGGCTCGATGTTTGGTAAAATAATTCTCATGAATGATGAATGTAGGAACATGAATGTCAGGCTATGATGAGGTTAAATTTTCTCAAAAATTCTCATGAATGATGAATGTAGGGTAATGATGACATTAATGAACGAAACTTATTTAATGTAGGTCGACGTAGGATATAGAGTAATGTAGGCTAATGCAGGATGATAAATTCATGAATAAATGTGTATTGAATATTCAAGTTTTTAAATTAGTTTATCAATCTTAGAAAAAAATTCAAAATCAAAGGTATTATGAATACTTTAAACTTACAATACTTTCGTTCTTCTTAATAGCTCATTGTCAATGCTTGTTCTATTCATGATGACATTTGCTCTTTTGTCAACACTTGGCCTTTTTCTAACGATGATAATTGACTTCAAAGATGAATTTTGCTAAATGATTTTCATGGGTTTTAGGTTCTTGTTGTTGCTTCTCATATTCCTTTGATGTTTATTATGATGTTTTAGGTTCTTTATGCAATAACATATTGATCTTGTTTATGTCCCTCACTAATGAATATTGATGTATCGGGTCCCTTATGCAATAAAATATGGTATTGATCTTGTTCAGGTCCCTCGCTAGTGAATATTGATGTTTCATGTCCGTTCTACAATACATCTGCTTCTTATTAATCTTCGCCCTTTCTTATTTTGAGACTTGTCCCCAAGTATTTTAATTCTGGAGGATGATTTCTGGTAAATGAAACTGAAGAAAAATTAAAACACAATAGAGAATTAATATTTTCCAAAGAAGTTGGTTTTCCGATATGAATTTGAGTTTCTATTGTGCCAGTTTCCTGTATTTTCATATCCAATCTCTATTATTTTTTATTATTTTTATTTTATTTTATTTTATTTTGGAAGTAAGGAATGCATATCACTATGTTGTTCCATTATTTCCATATTTTCTTCTGCTGATACCCTTTTGAGAAAGTATTCTTTATTTATAGACTTATTATAAATTTTTGAGTATATTTCCATTAACTAGAAATGAAATTGATGCGTCATCAATTGTCTTGATCTTAACTACTCCATTGTTAAAGATTTCTTCTATCTCATATGGCCCAAGACAATGAGTATTAAACTTAGCTCTGAACTCTTGGTACTTGGAGGCAAAAATAAGTGTCCAGTCTCCTTTATGATTTTTTTTTTAAATAAATCTGTCATGCCATTTGATTCTCTTTTGTTGTACTACTGATGTATCCTCAACTATTTGCTATATTATTTCATCTACTTCATTTAGTTTCATAAATCTCCACTATTGTGCTTCTGACAAGTCCAATCCTAGTTTTGCTGCAATTTTAAAAGTATGAATCTGAAATCGATTGGCAACAGAACTTCCTTACCATATGCCAATTGATATGGGTTGAATCCAATTGTATTTTTCCATGTAATTTTGTATGCTCATAATGGATCTCTTAACTTGTCTGACCAATCTAGTATGTCCATTTGCACTCTCTTTGTCATTATTTTTTATAGAACCTTATTAGTAGATTCTACTTGTCCATTTGCTTGATGACAATACAGAGTAGACTTTCTATGCTTGATTCATATTTTTTCATAAGATCCCAGAAAATTTTAGAAGTGAACTGTGATCCTTATTCTGTAACAATATATCTTGTAACTCCAAATATTAAAAGTGTTTATTCAATGAAGAATGAAATAACTATTTCTTTTGCTTCTCTTGCCACTGCTTTCGCTTCTACCCATTTTATAACATAGTCTATACAGACTAAAATGTACTTCTTTCCATTTGAAGGTGGGTTAATGGGTCCCACAAAGTCAACAAACGATTGCTCAAATGGTTCTATAAGTACTTGTGCTTTCAATGGAATCTCATACGATATTACAGGTCTTCTAGTTCTTTGGTAGCTATCACATATTTTGACATAGGCTTTTGAGTCCTTGAATATTGCTGGTTAGTAGTAGCCAAGTTTGAGCACCTTGTATGTTGTTCTCTTATCTGCAAAATGGCCACCAACTGGGTCATCATGACATTCTTTTAAAATATCAAGAATTCCATCTTCTCTAACACATTCTTATCAAAAGATAAAAACTATTATAAAAGAGGTCACCATTTACCCAACGATATCTAGCACTTTCTCTGATTTCTTTCTTTTCTCCCTGCTAGTGAAATGGGATGGTAATATTTCGGATGATAAATAATTATCTACATCTGAAAACCTTGGGGTTCTAGTTGTTATAGCAAATAAAATTTTCATCGAGAAATTTGAAAGTTCTATGAAACAGGAACATGTTCACCACGTGAATGAAATCTTGACATGAAATCTTCTAGTCGATTATCTTTACCTAGTCGATCTAAAACAATGATACTGAATTCTTGCATTACTAACAACAATCTAGTAATTCTTCCGTTGGTAATTTCTTCGTTCATTAATTATTTAATGGTTGAATTATCTATATCAATAAACACCTAGTAGCTTGTTATATAATGCCTAAATTTGTTGACTACATCCACAACAACAAGAACTTCCTTTTTAGTTATGTATAGTTCATTTCTACTAGAGTTAAATTTTTATTTATGAAGTAAATGGCATAATTAAACTAATCTTATTTTTGTCCAAGATATTCTCCTATTCTTGTATCCGATGCATGTGTACATATCTGAAATGGAAATGACCAGTTTGCCCCTCTAAGAATGGATGTTATTAAAAAAAAATCTTTTATTTTTTCGAATGCACTTTGACAGTTTGTATTCCATTGAAACCAAATGTCTTTTGAGAAAAATTTGAATAGGGTAGAGTTATTTTACTAAATTTTTCAATGAATCTTCTGTAGTAGCCTTCATATCCCAAGGAAATTCTTACTTCCTTCTATTTTGTTGGTGGCATTAAGGTTACAATGAATTGTATCTTTGTTGGGTCTACCTTTATTCCAGAATAATAAATGTGGCATCCCAACACTATCCCTTTAGTTAACATCATAAAACATTTCTCATTGCTCAGGGATAAGTTTGTATCTATGCATCTCTTTATAAAATTTTCAATGTTGTTCAAACAATCATCAATCGTACCTCCATAGAAAGTAAAATCATCCATGTAGACCTATAAACATTCATGAGTTAAATCAACAAATATGGCTAGGACTGATCTTTGAAACATAATCAGTGCATTACATAATACAAAAGGTAAAAAATTATAAGCATATTTTCCCCAAGGACAAGTAAATGTAGTTTTATCCTAATCATCGAATGATATCTTAATCTGATTGTAACCACTAAATCCATCAAGAAAAGAGAAAAATTTCTTTCCTCCTAGGGAATCTAGTACTTGGTCAATGAATGGTAATGGGAAATGATGTTTTAATGTGGCTTTATTCAATTCCATATAGTCTAAACATATTCTCCATTTTCAATTTTTCTTTGGTACCACAACTAAGGGAGAAACCCATTGACTATCTGAAATAGGGTAGATGAATCCCACTTGCAACAATTTTTGCAGTTCTTCTTTAACTATCTCTTTCATCATAAGATTCTTTCTTCTTTGTTGTTGTCTAACTGGTTTGATATGGTCATACGTATAGATATGGTGAATACATATTTTTGGATCAATTCCTTGATTTTATATATAGTCCCACGAAATTTTTTTTTATGATTTTTGTAATAATGCAATTACCTGTTGTTCTTGTGATGATTGTAGATTGTTACCAATATTTATTCTTTTTCTAGGATGGATTTCAATGTTTTTTCTTGGTGAATTGGTAATTAAGCTCACGGGAAAAATTCTTTCAAATGAATTTTTCAATGATTGAATAGTATAATCTACCTAAAAAAATTGATTCAAAAGATGATTTTCAGCTTCATATTATGTTATTTGTAGCTGCTTAGAAATATAAGCTTCTTAGATGGAAAGGTGTATTAAATCCTCATTTTCTTCCTCTTCTCTAAAATTAAAGACTTGATTAATGCTTAGAATGGACTGAGTTTCTTGTTGTTGTTGGCCATCAATCCATGATAATAAACAAGGAGAGTTAGTCAAAGGACAGAGTGTAACATGTTTCCTTTCATCTCCATATGCTATGATCATGTTTCCTGATCTGCACCCAATGAAGGCATCTGCTATGGCTAGCCATGGTCTGCCTAAAACTAAAGGATGGCCTCTTATATTTGTTTTTTGTTACAATATTAGAAAGTATATAGGGTATTCCCATGAGTCCAAAGAAATAATGATGTCTTCTAGTATTCCATCTAGTACAACTTTAGATCTATCTGCTAGTTCTAAAATTATAGTATTAGGTCAAATATTTGGAAATTTTAATCACTTCATAGTCTCTATTGCCATGACATTTATAGCAGCTCCAAGTTCAATTAAAATGTTAGGAACTCAAAAATTATTGATTGAAATGGTAACCATAGGTATCCCAGTATCAATATAATTTTGAATTGTTGTTTTTGAATTCATGAGACTAGCTAATGTTCTAGTGGCTTGGATTGTGGGTGGATATCTTTTCTTTCTGCCAGTTTTATTAATACATAATTGCTTTATTGGTTTTCCATAGATTGTAATATCTTTGATAGCTTGTAACAAGGGAATTTTTACATAAGGATTCTTTAATTCATTCAAAATATAAAATTCAAGAGGAGAAATTGAAGTATTCTCCTCTACTAACGTTTCTAGGAAAGGTGGTGTTTGAGTCAGAGTAGTTTTTCCTTATTGAATTTGATTTTCTAGATTAGATTTTTCATACTATTCTCCTCGTTCAATTTATTCTTCTATTATTGGTGGAGAATATTTATGTAATAATTTTCCATACCTTAACTGGATGTATTGAACAAGAAGAATACAATATGTAGGAAAAAATGTTCATTCTTCCACATTATATGTTGGCCTTTTCACTTTGTTACCTGAATTTGATGTTGGATGAGATGGTAATTGAGTTGGTCTAGGTGGGGATTGGTTAGAAAGTAGCTGAAGCTATTGTGGTTGAGTTAGTAAGGGTGCAGGATTTTATTGTGGAAATTGCACTGGTTGAGGCTTTTGTTGAAATTGTTGATATTGAAATGGTTCTTGGGGAAATGGTTGTTTATATGGATCTTGACGCTAAGGTTAGAATTATTGTTGAGGCAGTTGGGTGCCATAATTATATCCTCGCCAAATTTTTCCAGGTTGGTTTTGGTATTGTTGGGGAGGCCAAGCCTGCCATGGCATAGGAGCATTCCATGAAGTTCGAGAAGGATGTTTATAAACCTGAGGGATTTGTTGAGAAAATTTCGGAGGTAAATTTTCGGTTATACCTGGAAACCATGGCTGTGAAGGTCTCCATGGTTCCATATAATAAAGGGATTCAATCCCTTCTACTTCGTCCATTGAATTTACTTGCAATTCTTTAAGATTTGGACAATTTTTCAGTTGAATGATTTTTTCTACAAAGTCCAGACACCTGAATATTATCTAAAGGAAAGTATCTTAGTGGATGTTTATTTGTACACTTAGGACAAAAAAATTATAGTACATGATCTTTTTCATCTTGCTTTTTCTTGGCTTTCAATACATCAAATTGTGTTCCTAAAGTGCTAAAAATATAAGTTTTAAGTTTTTCTAACAAACTCCCAATTTCTTCTCTCATTACTCCTCCTCTTGCTCAATTACAAGCTTTTGAATTTACATATTTTTTTCCACTCTTTGCTCTTCCTCTATAGTAATTTTGACATAGTTCAACCATCTCATCAAATGAAAAAATAGAGATGTCTCATTTCCCCATTACATTGAGAATATAAATGTATTCATCTCATATACCTTTCAGAAAAATTGTGCGAAGGTCCCATTTCCACACTCTCATATTCTTATTGAGAGATCCTGAAAATACATTATTTTGAATATATAGGCCTATAATAGGCTTGATACTTCTTAAGAATATTTTTCCTCATGTCATCCCAAGAGGCAATAGTGTGTTCTCCTAATCCCATAAACCATTTCAATGCATTTGCTTTAAGAATAGAAGGAAATGGATGAAGTTTTTCCGTATCATTTGTATATCCATAAGTACGAAAAAAAAACATCAAACTAAAACATAAATGAATCACGATCTTCAACAGACATTCCATGAAAATTGGGTAAAATAGAAGGAGGAATATTCTTCATTTCTACCTCCTCTCCAAGGAGCATCTATTTTGCAATTCCAGTAAGTCTTGTGTGGATTTAAATATGCCCCTTCAAATAAGAATAGGAATATCGAAATTCAACTCATCCATAATGTATTAAAATGAAGAACATTATACCAATTTCTATATGTCAATGCAAAAAACAATGAAAATGACATAAAAAAATGGATTCAAATTATGGTGGCCACATAAAACAAAAGGAAAAGTCACTTCCATGGTGTGATTTTCTATATAGATAATTTCAATATTGCAAATTCCTAATTTTTTGTAGGAATCCCACATTGCGTAATACTAAAAAAGGAGTATTATTATGATAAGATATAAAATAATTTATAGATAGAGCATACTATGAAATAAACATTTTTCAAAGAAAAAATGTGATTTGCTTTTTACCTTTTGGTATTGTTTGATAAACATAATTATCCCATATAATTTTCAAATTTAATAAATTAATAAATTAATATAGATATTAACAATTATTAATTGGAGATAAAATTAGTAATGATGGTAAAAATGAGAAATTTAGTATAAAATCAAGAAAAAATTGGAAATTTAAGACAAACTTAACAATTGAAGATGAAGTCCCACAACTTCCCTCCTTTCGTCTTTCATGACAGGTATCTCCATTGTGAATGTGGACTCCTCGTCTGGACATGGACAAGCTCTAAAGGTAGGTTTATATTCTTATACTTAATTACCTCCCAATCCCTAAGCCATGCTCCCTTACTTTGACATGAACTTAATTCCTTATTAATTATTTATTTTTCATCCCTTTAAGAAGTGTATAATTTACACAACAATGAGGCCATGCTAAAGCTACCTTACTACATCACAATTGCAGGAATCATTTGTAGTATTTTTGCATTTTTCATTTCCCACTTATCGACTCTGAGTTTGTGGCTCGATGTTTCAAATTTTGTAACAGCTCTCACGTGGTGGCTCGTAGTTTCAACATTCTTAATGGTTCTGAGGTTATGGCTTGGTGTTCCAAGATTCTTAAGTTGCATCTATATCTTTGTTGCTATTGGATTGTCTATACATGATGGTATCTCTCTTTGCCTTTTTTTTTCAAAACAAGAGCAGATCTTAATTGTAATGCTTAAATATCTTTTGGGTCATGGTCCTTGTCAAGTTTGGTATTAAAAAAATCCCTTGGAGAAAAATATTAATTTCTGCAAACATTGGATATGTATGTCTCAATAGCCCAGCTACAGATTTTGTGATTTCAAGTTCAGCTTCAAGTAAAAGCAGAATGTTTGGGACAATTGGTGTTGCAACAAATCTCATTTTTTGGATTTAATTCAGACATTCTTCCAGAAATACATGTATATAAAAATCTTGGTTTAATTTATTACATTGGATGTCATCCTTAAAAATGTATTTTTTTTCTCTGTTTGAGTTAATATCATCACAATTACCTGGTGCTCCATAATTTTTCTTTGAATTTTTTTGGTAGACTCCAATGAAATGGTCTTCTGTAAATAACATGAAAAATTCCTGTCACTACAATTCACAGCAGGCATTATGCCATTGTATGTTGTTACCATTATTGGATACGGGGAGTGGACACAGCCTATAGGGCCCGCGAAAAGATATTTTCCCAACTATCTTTGTGACAGTTCTCTGCCGACTACCTTCAATGGTTATGTGCTTAAATGACACGCAACGAAAAAAATTATCATTCATTCCTCCGTGATAAGAAAGAAATTATATTTTATCCTTGTGCAAGTTAGGCTAGCTTAAATAATAGAAATGGGGGACGATGTTCCTAGTTAGAATGCTAGCTGATAATGGGAGGGAGATCTTCCTAATGGATGGCACATATAGATAGGCATATCGATATAAAAGTTTTACTCTATTATTTATTTAATGATAAGATAAAACCTCTTGTTGGTCGATTACATGTTGGTTCTTCCTCTGTCAATTAGTTATTTCATCAAGATGGAACCTAGTGGACATTCATGCAACCAGGGAACACCTATCGTTCATCAAATTCATAATATCTTCTCAACAATGTACATGGGCCCAAATGGATTAAATTATTGTAATTGTATTTTCACTTTGGTACTAAAATCAAACTCTTCGCAGGATCCAAACTCATGGGCACATAGCTTCTGAATTATGAAATACAACTTCTTAGCTTATATTTAAACATTCGCAATATATACTCTTTGTAAATAAAGGAGGTTATTTTTTTTTCACCATTTCATATTTTATGGTGCTTTGCACCATATACAATTTTATTATAATAATAATAAATGTTTTTTTCACACCATTTTTTATTTTACGGTGCTTTGCACCATATACAATTTATTGTTATAATAATAATTTTGATATTTTTATGATAAACCTTGAATTTTTTTCAAATTTATTTTTGTTCTTTGCATCAAAAAATATTGATCCACTTCAGATTGGTTTTTAGTGGTTTGAACCATACAACATGGAATGCCACATATGCATTTAACACCAAATTTAACATTTTTTATTAACTCCACTTTTGCAATAGAAAGCATAGAACCATTTGCGTATCCCCACACTATCACCACTTTTGCACCATTATTTCAAAAATGAATATTTCTCAAATACTTTACAGGTAGTGGTGCTAATGTGAGGATAAATGACCCTTCTCCTTGTAATGAGTGTGTTACCAAATAAACTCATAAACTACAATATCCAAATCATAATATCATCCAACTACCAAAAGCACAAAAATAACCAAATTCAACCAATAATGCATTACCAAATAAACTCGTAAATTACAATAACTAAAACATAATAACATCCAACCACCAAAAGGACTGAGCCATCTGACAAGCCTCAACATCTATGCCCAAGGGAACACCAGTAATGTCCAGACTTTGGAATGCAAACATGCACCCGAAACTAATGCGCCATAATATCATTACTCCACAAAACCATATGAAAATTCCTCAGAAAAACCAACTCCATAGCACCAACGGATGTTCAGAAAAGGACGTGCCCATGCACAAGACTTAAAACATAACCAAAGACGAGACAAACCTGTCGAGTCCAAATTTTATGCCACACGAAAAGATAAATACATAATTTATCAAGAGATAAAAAAATATACCACCCTCGCACCTTCCAAAAATCTAGAAGACAAACTGATTTGCATTAATATGCACTCAAAAAAATAAAATTTTAGAGCCAAGATAGTCTAAAAAACTCAAATTTGCAGATGGATAATATTCAGATTTCTACCTTTGGCTTCCATAAAAAACAACATAATGGCGTGAAATTTGACTTAGCTATTAAATTTTTCCAAGACGATGTTTGAATTAAAATGAGTGTTGTCTTTGACTCTTTCTAAGACTCTACACAAAACATGGGTTATAATCCTAAATCTCATTTTATCCAACATATCGATCGTGACACATTTTCGTTTTGTAGCAAAAATTCACATATGAATGATTGCATGACGTTATTTAGTAGATGCATGTAGGGATACGACCTATATTCTTTTCAAGACATTGAGGTGGACTAATGGGCTTCCCATTCATCCACCTAGTTTGTAAGGATAAGACATATCTTATTTTGTAGACATTGACGTGGACTAATGGTCTTCCCATTCATCCACCTTGTGAGAAAATCGGTTTCTTTTGGGAAGGGTGATTTCGATAGTGTCATGGATGATGATGACTTATATAGTCAATATGAGTTGGAGTATCAATCGACAATTGAACATGGCATGACCTGTAATCAATAATGCATAGTTGAGTGGTAGATCAACCCACAAGACATACACAGGTCATAAGTTTTATTCCTAGCCCCTCCAGTGCCTTTACATCAAACCCATAATTGTAACTAGTTTTAGCTAGGAATTCCAAGGCCTAGCTTTGAAAAAGGTTGTAGTGCCTCAAGGTAGTTGCTGGAATATTGATCCGTTACTACTTTGGAATTTTATATGATCAAATGGGCATGTATATCAGTTGGTAGAGTAACCGGTGGGCCGAGGACAGCTGCTAGGTTTAACTCTTATCCACTGCAATGTTTTCAATTTTGCAAAAGCATAAACTTATCGACTGTGAATCAATAAAATAGGCAAGACGCACGAACATCCCAAACCACGTTGAAATATTGGGTGCCTCTTCTAGCTCAAACTAAAATTTAAGGGTCATTTTAAGTTCCATAGTACAAAATGAAACATTAGTAATTAGTTTGAAGGAAATTCATACAAAGTCCAACATAGATTATAAATTTTACAAAACTAAGAGGGACAATGTACTAATTAGCTAGGTAATCCATGAATTGAACTCTCTGACTCTAATTTGGCCAAATGGGATCTCTCATGAAATATATAAATAATTATTGCTTTAGAACCTCAAAGGAAAACCATAATATCCATTCGAACACTTGCTATTGAAATGGGTGAAATCAAAACAAAATCTAGAAAAACAAATCAGGAGATTAATGAAAAGTTGCTTGCCTCATATCGTTATTTCCATTAAGTTATTCCTTCTTGTTTCCTCCTTACGCCAAATGGATGATGTCGTGCTATGAAGGTAACCTAGCTACGCCCACCTTCTATTCTTCAATGGAGTTAATTTGACTTTTGAGGCTTCCAAATACAAGTTCAACTCAATTTAGGAAGGGTTTCTTAAACTCGATCTATGACTTAAGGACTTATCACATGGAGTATTCTATTATAACGTTAAGTTCTATCATAATTCAAAAATATAGATATAAAGTTATGTTTTTTCTTTCCATTTTTATTTACCATAAGTTCACAAATAAAAATATAAAGTTGTGCCTTTTCTTTCGATTTATATTTTTATTTTGAAAGCGATAATTTGCGACACTATCTGGCCCACACTAGGAGACTATCGACCTAATTGGAC